>DF241367.1:0-81177 GCA_000507305.1 Breviolum minutum Mf 1.05b.01 | reverse complement strand
CTCTGAAAGCACCTGTCTCTTTTCCTGTGTATTCCTACGTCTCCTTAGCATCTCAAAAAGGATCTCCAAGCCTCGAGCTCTTCTCCAGGCGTTGCTCGCTGCATGACAAGGAAGACACCAGTTGGCTTGCAGGGATGCTTTACAGCAGGTACTATTTAGTTTAAACATGTTTACACTTCAACTTGCATTGCAGGGCTCTGCCCCTCGAAAACTCATGACTTTTGGTTGCTTCTGTTCCTGTTTCCATCATGCGGTCATGCACCAAAACAGCCAAAGATTCAAAGGACTCATAATAAGGAATCATAGCAACAAATGTGAAGGGTGAAACTTCTGATATCCACGGTTTTCAATTGGTTCTGCACCGTCACGTCGGTCATGTATCTGTGAAAATGCTGCCAGGAGCTTTTTAGCGACTCCTGTTAGGTCAGGAAACAGCTATGAAAGAGGCAGGCAAACACACAATCGGAGGCACTCCCATGCTGACATAAAATCACAAAACCCACGGAAGATCTGCTGATTTGCTTCAAAACAAAGCCGAAAAAAATCCGATCAAATAGCCGATGGTCTTTGTGATTTGATGGGCGGAGAAAACCCGGGGGGGGTTGATGGCCGCACCTCGCTGAAGCTGAAGCAAAGAAATAGCCCGAGTATCCCGCAGCGATGCTTTTCAGCACATCCGATGGGCACTGAGCAGATTGAAACACAAACGAAATAAAACCAAAAGTGATTCCTGAAGTGTCAATCCTGACATGTCTGTCTCATAGTCAGGGATATTAAGAAAGGTAAACAAAAGTGCAACCAGGCTTGGAATTCAAAAGTACCACAAACCTGTTTGATATCTATGATGTTCTCGAAGGATTGGAACTGACACTACAAAATATTGACGGGCTGCAAAAACCTACGTTGCCCCCCGGGAACCAATACCAAAAAGACAACTCTCACAAAATGAGATTCTCCAGTTCCGCATATCACTGGTTGGCTGGAATTCTGTCCATCAACCAGGTCATTAGCATCATTCTCTATCAAAATCTCGTTGCCAGCCTCATTGGCACCAAAGTCCAGTCTATAAACCTCAGTGGGAAATTGAACAAATGGAGGATGCACTGCGGGATGCAAGGTGAAAACATGATGATTGCAGCTCAAAGTTGTCCTGCTTTAAAGGTGGAACGAATACTATTGCTACAGCCGTGAAAGTGGCTGATACTTCCAAAATCTGCAGCAAATCAACTTACTATTATGTTTATATAGTCATGCTGTTTGCGAAACATCTTTTGGTCAAACTCCCTACACGCATCTGCTTGAGGCCACTTAAAGACAGGATTCAGCGACAGCACATTTCCCACTCGAGTCACTTTCCAAACCCTTCTAATCATCGATACCAATTCTACAACTACACGTACATTCAGATTGAATATGTCATGTAGTATTCAACATCCAAAATAACTGTTTGTTTGGGCCATTCATTGCAACAACCTTCAAAAAATTAAACTGCAACTTGGGCCACTGTGATGTTCCATTCGGCCAGCATCGGCCTCAAGGTGAACAAAAGGGATGTGGGAAAGTTGGAAGATTTGACCCGTGTCCCTACAATTGAAAGATCAATCCACAGAAAATTGAAGGTCAATTGGGTTATAGGAAAGTGACGGTTAGTGCATGGAATTAAATGACTATACGTAATATAGTTATACACAATTCTACACATATATTGATCATGTGGACATATATTATATACAGCAGTATATGTATGAATCGGCCCCTGCGTGCAACAGCCAGTGTGGAAGAGAAATAGTGCCTTCTTTTCATTCTTAGTGGAACCCCTGAACTATTTACACTTATTATACCGTAGAGATGATGTGTTTGCATTAGGAACCTCTGAGATCAACTAGTCAAAGAATGAACGCAATGGACTAAAGGACAACTGAAGTACAAAGTAACAGACTTTTCACAACACCAAAAAAGTGCTGCAGCTGCCTCCCTTTCTCAAAGGTACCATGAAGGTGAGAGATATCAAACTGCACAACAATTATATAACATACCCAAGGGATCCAATCACCTCCTGAGAATAGTAATGGAACCTCAATACTTTGCTGAGGAGGTGATTCAACATCCCAATCATTATCTGACAATATGACTGGATGCCTAGTGATAGAAAACCAAGCAAAAAATAAGATCTCTCCAAGTTGTCCCGGCCTCAAACGCCACAAAAACATATCCTTTATGGCCAGGGCACGCAAGTAGATCCAGTTGTAAGGTCCTTTTGGAATGGTCTCGTCGCCACTCATCGAAACCCTGCCACGGTGGGTTTCAACCGCAGGTGATGCGGGGAAACTGCAACTCTGCATCTTTCCCTGGCCTCGATGAGCACTTCAAAGGGGCTCTCCTGCTGATTTTGTTCAAAACATGGCGGGACGTTAAAACCAACAAAAAATTAGAGGAAATGGACAGTGCCATCAAAATCAATAATACCTTTGTGCAATAGTGAATGGAAGGACAATATGTTTTTGGAGAGACTCCGTGCTTATTCAGTGCTTGGCCAATTATCACCACAAGATGTATAGCATTCTATTGTTGGACGTTTTCTAGATCCCTATGTGGTATATGGAGATTGTGTGAAAAACGCTTGGGTGAAACATCGCCAAGTGGGGGCTCTCGTTTGGAAGGCTGGTTTGCCATCGTAAATTTGGTGTTCATCGTTTTTCCAAATCTGAACAACATTTGCAGAAGCCTTTGTTTTTCCAAATTCTCCGCAATGACACACCGGAAAAAACACAGAACAACTAAAAATAAAACATGGATGATTAGGACTTGTGATGCAGTTTGAACTTGGTACTTTTTTGGATTGCCCCAGAGGCCTCATCATTTTACAATGTGTCGTGGGTGTATCAGAGCCTTTTCACTTTTCTATTTTTAGATTTTCAGGGAGTTTCCACCCAAAGTAGGCAGCCCCAAAATATACAATAAATGGTTCCGTCTGCTTTTAGGAAACCAATGCACCCATGGTTGTGGTTTGACATCAAAAATCCTTGGCTTATGATTCATCATCTTGTATCATGCACGTATCAATTGTATCATTAAGGATTGGATTTCTCCTTATCCGGTGCAAGATGTCTTAGTCTTCCAAACTCAGGATGCAGGAATTGAGGGCATTTATGTTGTTTTGCCTGGGCATAGTGACGGCATAGTGGTTAGTTGATTCGGTGACGTGCCTTCTTGGAACATGATTTTAACCTGGCACCGAACTCTGATTTCTTTCAGTTGGTCAGGCACCTCATAGTTTGACCAACGTGGATTTGGATCATTGAGAACAAAAAATATACATCTATTACGCATCTATATATCTGTATATTATTATATCATATATAATAATATATAATTTTCATACATTATCATAATAATAATAATGATGATAATAATAATAATAATAACAATATATATCATACACTTCATACGTTTCACTTCCCTTGGTCGGACTGCGTCCTCAACAACTTCTCGACATCGCCTTCCCACCAGCCTGGGTTTGTTGTAACTTCACTGCACAACTTCAAGACTCGTTGATTAAAATATATTATATCAAAATCGTGATCAACATGATCCTGGGAAAAATCAGCTCTGGACCTTCGCACAGCTCCAAAAAGAGGCTCCTCCCGCTGATTGCTGAATGGGAAGGAATTGATCAGCCGTATGTAGAATTTACACCTTTCACATTTTGGACATTGTTTGTCACAATGGTTTCATTCTTTGAGACAATCACATGACAAACTCTGGATAGTCCCTGCGGACATTTATTTTACAAATTGTCTTCTGCGCATCCTTGAGAGTGTATGGATCAAGCCTTGGCAACATTCGCTTTAAAGTTGCGGATCCCTAAATACGATCGTTGTAATGGTCGTAGACTTGCCGCGTGTATACATGCTTTATCGTTAGGACAAAAAGGCTTTGCTTGTTGTTTTAGCTTTGCCAACAACTAATCTGGCATGTTGACCCCATCCCAAAGACAACTACTCTTCCAACCCGTGCTTTTTCAGGCTCAAGCTGTTGTCAGCTGTGTCCTGCTCATCTGGGTCTTCGCTCATTCTGGACCTTGCAGTCATGCGCACTGCCACAATTTCGAGGTGTGTGTATATGTTTTATCATGTGCAATGTGTTCATTCCGAATATGATATCGAAAAGTAACATGTCTTATCCATAAATCTAAAATCTATGTGTATTTCATATTCATGTACTGTATAAATATCACAATGACAATGTAAATTGATGCAAATTAATAAGGCTACATATTACAACATATCATCAATCATTACAAAATACAAACATGACATGGTATGACATGGTCATATCACAGGAATTCGAAGGGTATCACAGGGTTATGACAGTATAGAGCAATACCACTGCCCCCTAATACCTGCGCACATTTCTCGACCCAATCCACAAGCTAAGTTGCTCACGGTTCAAGCCTCCCGGCCAGGACAGCCTGGTGATTAGCTGATGTCATGTGCAAACGCGGGAACATATGCCAAACGGTTGGCAACCAACAAGAAATTACAACTGTGATTACAACATGTCTCCCGAAAAGAGCGTGATATTCATTGATATTCTGAAAGTCATGTCTGTCTCTGGAGTTGCCAAAAGCATGGTGATTTGTTGTTGACGATGTTTCATCCTTACGAAAAAAACGATGATTTTTCTGCGCGAGGCGGCATCTTTTGGTGTGCCGAACGGGTTGGCTCTATACAGGCCCACAGGGCCACAAGCAGGGGCACTCGAAGGAGTGCCGATCTGTCAGAGATTTGGTCACGCAAACTGTGCGATCGGATACTTGGATCAATTTTGTGAATTTTGCCCATTTGATTTTCTGCGCCCCCGTTTTCCATCCGGCGAATCAAGAGAAAGAGCTGTGGCAAAAGATGTAGATTCGTTTGGTTTCCAAATTCAAGGGTGGTTGACCGAATATGAATTGCATTTATGGTAATTTCATGTAATGTCATTCGTTTAATTTCAATAATAGATCCAGAAATTTGGCAAAAAAACAAGTCACCGCAAATAACCCGAATGAACACCGATGAGCGTACATCTGTGTATACAGCGAATGTTCTGTGTCAAGACAATTGAAGACAGCTAGATTCTAGATCAGCTAGATTGGCAACCGAGTCGTACATCTATCTTTCTATCACACTCATAGCACATTATACATATAGCATGTGCCTACAAGTCAATGTGTTTCAAAATCAAAATACAAATCGATAAAAAAATCCTACTTGACTTCAATTAGGGCGTTTCCAAGGATCCATGCTGTCATGCGGAACATGCATCAAAAATGCGGCCATGATGAGGCTGGCACTGCAATGAAATACGCACTCCAACTGCTGAGCGGACAAAAATGGACAAAATATAACATGAAATCGATTGAAATTGCATGTATCTAATATGATTAATATGCATCTGTATGTTCAGTGCTTATGTGGCTTACACATTTTCTTGCCACTGCACCCTCACAAAAACAACCATTCTCCGTTTGATGCATTGTCTAAATTAGTTTGAGAAAATATAATGAGTACATGCAACCAAAAGTATGATCTATCGCGAAGCATCCTAACCAAAATTGCGTGTGCTCTCTTTTTCGCATCAACGGAGCGACACCCACATGGCTTGATGACAAAGTGTGGAACTAGCGATAGTACACAAAAGATCACAGAAGTAAGCATAAATTAAACTCCGTTGAATTCATGTCTATCAAACGAAGGAATCAAAGGTGCTTTCGGAAATGCTTAGGACACCGGGGAAGGATTGATAGCCACAGGAATCTCTGAACTGTTCGCCTCTGCCATATTAAAACACAGAACCCCAAGCCAAAAACAAGTTTCAAGCAGCTTTGACATGGAGTCTTGGTCTAGTTAGACTAAGCACAAAGTTGAGGTCGACTCTATAATCGAACAGTGTCGTTGAGCTGTAGATCTCAAAAAAGGTGAGCAAAACCCCTGGAAAAACTGGTATCATTTAGGAACGTGTAAAATGCTTTCATCAGAATCTAAGCAGATTTCACCACAAGTCCAACAAATGGTACCGCGAAGCGTTGCGGAAAAGTGGTGCCATGTACTTCCTTTATCTTGAACCCAGGCTTGCTGGAAGCTTCGCCTTCCAAGCATGTTCAAAAAACCTGTCTACCAGCTATACAAATGATTTGGAAATCTCATTTTTCGAATTTTTTTTCAGTGCATTTTGTCCACAGCAAATGGAAAAGTGCAGTGCAACTCTCGGTGTGGCCGACTTACTTTTTGCGGACTGGGATGGCTTTCACCCTCTCATTTGCTCACAGCATCAAGTCTACAAATGCGCCCCACAGCCGGTCAACAAAGCAAAGCCACTTCTTGACGTTTCAAGTTTTTCGCTCCCAAAGGTTGCAACAGAGAATCCAATGTCCAAATTTTAAGCTGACACCAAAGTCATGAAACATTCGACTCCAAACATCATGGACTTTGTGAAGCATTTTCATTCAATGCCCACCAGCTTTGGACCAAGCTGAGACATGCACACTTTCCAGATGCCCTCAATGTGCGGCAAGAAAAAACAGCCTCCATGCGGTGTTGCTGGCCCTGCGTGCACGTGGAAGATGGGCAACTCGAATGGCTCCCAACGCGCGACCGCAGCTGCTTTCTGTCCGTCTCTGTCCGTGGATTTCAGGATCCACACTTCTTGTTAGCCAGGCAACCGAGAAAACGTTTCGAAACGGAACAGAACAGGAAGACATCTGACGTTTTGTTGTATTGGGTAACATTAGAAATAAATGGTGAGAAAATCATAGAAAAAAGTTCATGCTTAAAAATGGATGGTGTGACATCCACAATATTTTTCAATAGCTTGAAGTCAAACCCCAAGGAAGTTGCTTCATGCCTGTACCAGCAACTCGCTCTGGAAGGCCCAGACCTCCCGAAGGGACCGTGGCCTGAATTAAAGCCGAGATTGGAAGATCGAGCGGGGAAGATTGACACAGTGACTTCAGTGAGGTTCAAAAATCCTCACTGCTGGGAGATGGCAAAAAATAGATGACATGTGTACACATGTATAGATACAATAATGTATATCATAATCATATCAAATATATATCAATGTAAACATATGTAAACATATGTAAACATATAATATTCTGTGACATTGTTTTCTTTTTTTCGTAGTCACCCTGAACCATCTTGCAACCAATCATATACAACATGTTTGGTAGAGGCCAAGGTTGAAAAAACACTAAGCTTTTTGTGCTTTGAAAATACATAATTTTCTATACTCACAGAACATAAGGGTCTTCTTGTAATCTTGTATTAGCATTGACAAGTTCCTCATTGCAGTTGAAACAAATCGCCAGCACACTGTGTCAGTGCCATTTTGGCCAGTGCTCTACTGCTCGGACTGGCAATGCTCGAAAAACCAACGCAATCTATGAAGGCCCAAAGAGAGGTTCCTGCACACACACCCTCTCCCCTCCCGGACCAGGTCCACTCAAAATGAGCAGAAATCTATCTGACAATGATTCAAAGTTCAAAGCGACAGTCTTAAGCGCAGGTCTCAATATCAATGGTCGAATTCATTCTACACTTCTCATAGTGCTTTCTCTATATCAAAATACTCAACACACAGCTTAGGTCCTAGGTCATCATGATTCCAGTTTTTCTCATGTCACTCTGCGTTGGCCGGTCTAGGCATCACATACTGCTAGCCTGGCAGGGGCAACAGCGATGAATTTGGGTTGCAAAGTGCCTGGTGTCAACCATTCACTTTGGATCCTGCAGGAATCACCAAGACTGTAACTACAGGCAGGGTCATTCTTCATTTCAATCGTGGTGCCTTCCTATGTATCAAACATGTTCAAGAAAATCGTCCATGAATCACACGTGATCTTGGTTCTTTGATACTGAAAAGAGAAAGAAGAGAAAGCTTTCCAAAAGACTCCGTTCCAAAACTCTTGACTGTCACACATTCTGCTCACATCGATAGTTTGACACGTCTCCACTTCTCTGAAACGCTCCTCAAAACTTTCTTGACTGCTACCTCTGTGAAACTCTATCTTGTCTATCTTCTGTCTACAACATTATTTTCTAACACTTAAGTAACATCAAAAAGACATTGTCCTAAACATGGCATTTGAAGTTGGACACCATTGTAACACAATTACATCATGGATGTGCCAATGTGACATCATCTTAAACACAGCTTCTAAATCGTGGCTGATTCTTCCAGTGCCCTTCATGTTGACCTTCCCCTCCAAGTGGCCTGCCGCTACACCCCGACCCATCTTTAAAGTATTGAACCTGGCAATCGGAGAGTTTAGACACAATTTCCATGGCACGTTGGCGCCAACAGATCACACCAAACATGCCAACAATCTGTGCCTGGCACAGGGATTGTAAGCACTCTCCCCGGTTCTTTTAAAGGTTCAGCCGCAGCCTCGGTCTCGCAACAGCCAAGTTGTTGGCGGATGGAAATTCTTTGGCATTTTCCTTGAACTCAAACCGTTTGCATAACAAAATCATTCAAAATTTCTGAAATCTCAATCTCCAGTTATAAGAGATTTTTGTTCGAAAAGCTTTGAACCCGACGTTGTGGCTCCCTACTAAGCCATACCTGTGATCCCAAAGCCCGGGTTTGGAGTTTCCAAAAGCTTCGGGCGTGGTGACACCCGAGGCGCCTCAAGGCAGCTACATCCAACGTTGGGTCCCCTCATCATCTTCCTTCCCGGTTGCCGCACCTCTGCTAAGGTGACACAGGTGGAACAAGTGGATGTGCGTCTTCGTCCATCCTGAGACCTCGGTGTTTGAAGAACTTCTGAAGCTGATCAGCAAATCCTTTACATAGAATAATATATCAATAGATTGATGTCAATATATGATATAATACTATATGACTATATGTACCTAAGATATGATATATGTATCTATATAGTATATTATGTTGTGTTGTGTTGTATTATATCCTTATACAATGCAATCCATTGTACTTGACGGTGTTCTGGCATCTTTGAACCTTCCGAACAGGCAACTGTCCCAATTGCTTTTAACGATTCCATCTGGTGGCCAGCTTGTAATGATTTGTCCATCAACCATCAAAAGTAGCTCTTGCAATGTTGACACTTAGATCACTGAGATTGTTTAATGCCAATCTACGATCTCTTGAGTGGCTTTGGAGACACCCCCCCGACAAAAGATCCGGAAAGCTGCGAGAACATGTTGCGAATATTTAAGAAATAGTTTATATTATATCTATATAATAAGAATCAAAGCATGTCTTGCTGTGCCACCCCGAAGTTTGAATTAAACACTTGAAATCTTGAAGCTTGAAATGCTGTGAGAAACGATTGCGCAAGGATTTGAGTATTGTGTTCCGAATGTTCAGGCAGTCAACAGCAACATCAGAATACATCAATCTCAACGGATAAGCACCCAGGGAGGTTATCGATTTTGCTAGATCAAATCCGTGTTTGGTTATGTAATATACTGTATGTATACGTGGCATAAACGAAACGCAGCTTCGATTGAAACAGGCAGCCACAGCCACACGCTGATCAAGACACTTGTCAATCAGCTGCGAGAGGCCTCGAGTCTTCACAAATCTTTTTTATCTGTATAATTCCACATGTGCAAAGTTGCAAACAGAGTCTACATTTCTACCGTATTGTTTGCAGCTGGCGTCAAGCCAAAACCAATCAATTCGTTCTGATTTCGAAAACGGGAGTCTTTACCTGCAAGATCTTGCAAGGTTTGCAAGCGCAGCATTTGAAAACTATGCAGTACTCGGAATGACGTTGGTGTCCTATTTTTCTGGCAAAGTGATTTCAGTAGGTCAAGTTGCTGAAAAGCAAACACATTGGCTTTCCCAATACTTCTATTGAATTTGTCTTTCTGGTAAGGCAAGCAGCTCGTCATAGGTTGCCGAGTTTGGTTGTTGCTCAGCATCTCCAAAACAGTCCGTCCGTGCATCACCTCCACATGAGCTCACATGGCACTTGCAGCACTGCTGTTGCCATCAACACGCTACTGCCATCAACTTGTCAATTTGTGTGGCAAGATCATGGATCTTCCACGCATGTCAGATGTCATTTCAATCCTCTCTTCATGAGGAACCACTTCCAAATGCCCTGTTCTTGTACAAGTTATAGGGGCAGGTGAGAAACCACATTCAACCACACCTGGGCGCTCACAAAACCAGTCACATCTATATCTGCCTTGGTGAGAAATTGCTGGCAAACGGAAACTAATGCGAATCAACTTCTCCAATACTCGCATAACATATGCTGTTTCCATCAGATATCCTTCTTTACCAAGCAATCAATGCACATGAAACATCAAGGACCTCTGCCTTTGCTCCAGGAACATGACTTATCGCTTGTTAAGCCCCCGCGCTGTGAAACTCAGTTGGGGCCGCACCTGGTCCAAGTCGTCGAACAAATCAAAATCCTGCGCCAGTGGACAACCAAAATACATCGCAGGATCTTACCCGATCTCATCGATAGTCAAGAAATGCAGCCCAAACTGGAGTGCAAACATGGTGATCGCTTTGCCATGCACCACAAGTGTCTCATGTGAATCTACCGCTGTTTTCCGAACCCAGTCCTTGTCAAACGCACTGGGCAGATTTAACTCGGGAATCTGCAGCAATTCCCATCGCCGACAAGATGAAGAAAGACTTTGTTCAAACATATAGATTGCACCTCCTTATTTTCTTCACCATGAGTCAAACCCGTTTTTGTTTCGGATTCCACCAACGTCCCATCTATCCAAATGTCTTGCTTCACCCTGCCTCTTCAAGCATGAATGGAGGGGCTGATGGCTGCAAACGAGGTTTCACCGGGTGTTCCTTGGGAAGACCCACCTGACCAGAAAAAGTGTAGAAGGTCAACCAGTAAAGATCTCGTGTCTGGTAGAGTGGGCAGTTTTGATAGCTATATACGTACTAATTACTGCATGTATTACATTTACGTACAAGTATAACATGATGAACACACATGTGAAACATTCTGCAGATGTGTGCTGTGATCAAACTCCAATCCTTTTGTTCAAATGTAGGACTGACAGGCTTTGTTCGTCTGGATATCTGTAATTGAGGCCGCAGGCAGAAGCGGGCATACGGCAAGTTGATATCGACGAAACAAGTCACCAAACGAGCAATTTGCATTTTAATGAAACTTGACAGCATTAAGATGCATGACATTGCAGACCTCAAGATCTGAAACATCAATCTCCCAAAGGAAAAATTAATGATCAGCAAGTATCAGCAAGTCTCAGCTCACCTGACATTTTCACCTAGTCTCTTGGAACATTTTTGGAAGGATGTTGGAAGGCAAAAAAAGGACAAACATCTGCGATATCTTCTCCTATCCCGCCGACGTAGGCCTCTGTCACCTTTTGCCCATTGACCAAAGTCTCAAGGGATCAACGGCGGGGGGCAGTGGATTCAATGCATTCCACAAAAAGGCTGGGACAGGATTCAAAGAATAAGGAATCCTATCATCAATCATCATCGTCAATTTAACTTAATGGACCGGTTGACCGGTTTCTTGTACAGTACGTGATTTGGTTCATGAAGATAGAAAGACTCAGATTTCTTTTTTGAATGATGTTGGAACTCGGAACTCAATTTTTGCACTAAATTTCAGGTGCGGCTTCAATCCACTCGCTTCGATTGTTGGATCTGAGGTCACCCACCAGTACTGCCTTGAAGAGAAGTGAGCCAATCTTGCCTTTGCCTACAGAGGCAAAGGCCATGATCAGCCCTGCTGGTAGGTTGGGGGGGTCATGTAGAAACTCTACTTCCCTTGAGCCCTGCAAGGTCTTAAATCTTGGTGTTGAAATCGTCTAAGACTAAGAAACATCCTGACCGGTTTTTCAGGTGAACTCACTATAAACAAGATCAACAAGTAACAGACGGGGTAACATTCATCCACGTGAGGTACGAGCACCTCCGTCCCTTATGCACAAACCCAAACCCCCACCTTCTGCGATGTCGTTACTCTCCTCCATCCAGGTATTCAGGCGCATTGGTTCCTGGTGTCACATCTTGTAACAATCCATCAAAAATGATTCCACCCAAGCTTGCAGCTTCGAATGTTCGAATCTTTCACTGGAGACTTCAAAATCCCCACTTTCACCAACCATTTTGACACTTTCAACTCCAATTCCCAGCTCTCCATCTCTTCCCGGCCTCTGTCCACGAGAAATTATAGAATCCCAAGTCATCACACTCGTTCGGCGTCATGGCCTAAAACAAATTGGAGGGTTTTTATCAAACCCTGCCGGGTTTAACGCGAAAAGATATGCGTTTTTTTTTGGTTGAGGTCCCAAACTGGTGGAAGTGCAAAGCCTGACACCTCAATATCCAACTCGGGAGCATCTAAAGGTTGATAACCTGGCGATTTTTCGATGTGGATGGGTTGCAGTGGATGAGGTTTCTAAGGGCAGATTTTTTGGGGGATGACTTTTGGGGTAAAACGAAAGAAGGGCACAGAGTGAATGAAACGTTTGATTCAGAATGAGTAAGGTTTGAAAGGGATATCTGGCCACTTTTTGTTGCTGAACTTTCAAAAAGATTTCTCACCTGTTGCATCTGTTGCTAGGGATGCCCCGGATCAAAGGCATTGAAGTGTTCTGTAGATGTCATCAAGATTGGGGGCCTGATCTGAAAAAAGTGGTATATAGATTTTAAAACGATACCATGTAGTACATACCAACCATACTTTCTATCCTGTGTAGAGAGAATTTACAAACAGAATATGGTGAATATCGCATTGATATTGTATTCTACCATATCTATATCTTATCTCCTCTTAAATTGTCTGTATAACCGCTTTACAAGTTTGGAATTCCTGCAGAATCTGTAGAAAAAACCAGCGTGGGCCAAGAAACACGGAGTGCAAGGGGGAATTGGCGCATCACCAACAACCTTGGTTCTGCGCAGGGGTGGGAGCCTGAGAATCCCAGTTGCATCATGCATGCAAATGCTTAGTCACGAACGGCTAGTCTAGTGATGAGAGTCCCAATCATTTTCGATCGACAAACTTTCATTTCCATATATTGATGTGTATTTGTGTATGTGCTTTGTATATAATAAATCATATATAAGTTTATAAATTTATAAGTATCTGCCAGCAAGTGTGCTCTTTGGTTGACTGGACTCCAAACAAATAACATACCTACACATCCCCACAATTGCAGCAACTACCAGGAATCATTTTCCTACAAGGCAGCGACTTCCCACTCTTGCATCTGAGTCTTATACAAGACACATTGCATTTTACAAGCAACATGGTCCCCGCGATACAAAAAGATGTCCACCCAAATTGTGAACAGGGCCCAAAAAGTGACCCGGGCCAAAGGATTGAGGTATCAGAAACCTTCCCTCGTTGAGATCCAGACCATTTCAAGGCCAAGCCAACCAACGACGGCCCCGGTCTTCGCCCCACCCCCGGCGCTTTGATCCTTTTTGATGATTTATATATGGCCACAAAAGGACACGTGACAAAGGATATTGAGAATGCACAATCCAACTCTTGAGGAAGCAGAAATTATCAGAGTTGTGAACCAAAAAGTATGAATTGTATTAAATTGCTTCATAAATGGTGAACATGGCTAGATAATGATAAAGCAATGACGTCATAGTAGCCTAGGCCCTAAGCATGTCATACTGCAAAAAAAATGAAGCAAAATCAGTTCATAGAACTACCATGAACGTTTGGAAGTTTCGTATTGGAGACAAAATTCAGGAACTTTGTATTTGTCCAAATCTGAATCTGGAACCAATAGAAACAAACATAAACAAACAACATCCGCCTCCACCCATCAAAGAATCAACCCCCAGAAGCCAAATCAATTGCCTTGAAAAAGTCCGAAAGCACGTGGTGTGCACCACGTGCGCGGTTCCAGAACTCCTCTAACTGGAGGATGATCCCTCAACAAAATTCACATCGTGAAGATTCAAGAAGACGTCAATTTGAAAACTGTTAACACAAAAATGATGGAACAAGACTGTGCACAAACAAAGTGAAGAGTATTCACTTTCCCTTAATGATTTAACAACCGTCCTCAGATTGTTCCTTGGGCATCTCCAAGAAAGCAAACCTTGCTGCGGCCACATCGGCAATATCCCAGAATCCTTTCTATGAATAAGGGAGTTCTTGGACCACTTTGGGGGTTCATCCCAAAGTTATGGTCATGTTCGGTCATGTTTATGAGGCATCAAGATGTATCTCAAGTAGATTCAAGTCGCAGCTAGCTAACAACCTCGTTGTCGGTGCTAGTATCTAAGTACTTGTCAGGCTGCTATGTCGGATCTGGACAAACACAAAGTAGATTCCTTACAAATTCATGTTTTTGATGATTGTGCAAAAATGCAAGAAACTAATGGTATCATTTCATGGTATGATAATATAACAAAACACAATATAATAATATATATATATATACAGTATATGACATGATATATATATAATTCATGATATCTATTGGATTCTAGTGGTACCTCCCAAAAAAACCTTCTTCCATTCTATTATCTCTAGGAAACGCCAAGTCCTTTCGCCCAGCAACTTTGAAGAATTGAAGGCTGGACTGCTAGCTGCAGCAATTGCTGGGAAACGTCCTGCAGCAAGTGGTGTCTTAACTAAGATGTGCTTGGAAACTTGGGGGGTAGCTCCAAATCGCTCCCTGTTATGAAGGGATTTTTTGAGTACTCCCAGCTCCTTAGCTCGCTCCTTTCCAAGAACCAGCATAATGAAAATGAGGCACTTCTTCAATTTCTTGACATCTTCAATAAATCGTCTGATGATGATGATGGGGTGTCCCAAATTTTCAGTTTCCAAGGCCTGGTGGTAGGCCATGTTGACGCCAATCACTGGAGCCTCACATGGGGTCATCCAGCACAAGGGCATGACGGCATGTCGCTACGTAACAGCACCTTGCGATGCATTCTTGGCCATGAAGGTCATCTGTCCAAAGAAGTCCCCTGAAAGCTGGCATAAGACCTGGCCAGTCATCCAGAGTTTTGACAAGATTTCTCGGGTCATTGGTTCATATTTCCTACAGTTGATTGACCTATAGTATGATTCATAATTCATAGTGGATGAACTCTTTATGGCTCATGTTTCATTCATTTCGAAGGGCAACTCTTCAATGAAATCTGCTGGGCAAAACTCGCCCCTCGAGCCTTTCTGGCACTTTTATCGAAGGCGCCCCCGGCCAAGTAGAGCCGGATGATGGGGAGTGACAACTCCTAACATGAATCCAGGTGAAACAGGAAGAAGGAAACGGGGGGTCCATGATGGAAACTCCAATGTCTGTATAGCACCAATCTTTTGTGTAAAAATCTTGCACAGAAGCCTTCTGGAAATCTCAAATTTGCTAAATAATGATTTGAAACATGTTGAGGAAATCTCCCTCTCACAATAAATCGGAATTTGGGTCTCGTGGGTCTCCACATGTCTCCACTCCAAAAATTTCGCTGACTGGCATGGCCTCATAAGGCTCTTCGTCAGATAAGCTTTTGACATCTCCCTGGCGGTAACTGTCGTAATTTAAAGTTCTTGTCAGATTCTATCAATTGTCCTGAAAAAGTACTAGTACAGGACTCCAGTAGAAATCATGCAACACATCCAGAATCTTAACTCTAAAGTTGCTCAACTCGATTCACTATGATTCACTCATTCATGAGGTCAAGAGGCAAAGGCAACACAAAAGGTGTCTCAAAGAATGAATAAACAGCACTTGCCCTCACTCTTGACAATGCAGAAATCAGAAATTGTCATTAAATATGCATTCTGACCCATCTAGGATGCTGACCACACAGGGCAATGCCACAAATTGAAGCCACCTCTGACTGCAAATTGCATCTGATCTCAAGACTTCATCGTACTTCGTGGTACTTTCACAAAACAAGAAAAACAACTGAACAACTACAGTCTGCAAAGTGCAATCCTCTGAGAGGCAAACGTTGTGAAATTTCCACCTTCGAAATATCTGGGCTGCTCCTGCAAGTCCAACCGTTGAGACAGGACACTTTTTTGGTGTTTTGCCCATGATATGTTCATCTACCTTTGGAAGCATGAAAGTCTCCTATGGATCCCACACTCACCACCAAGAGAAAAACAAAGCTCAGTTAGCAGCATTTGTTGTTCATTTAAAGAATCCTAAAAAGCCTCCTGGTAAAAACCAAGGAAGCAGCATTAAAATGACTCAAATATACTACAACATCATCGAAAAACCGGAAAACCTCCCGGTCTGCCTCACCCCCTCGCCATGCCACTGCTTGATGTTGAATGAGACCCAAGGCGTCATACGCCTCGACCTAGAAGGATATCAGGACTCCAGGTCATTAAGTCCATTGAAGGTCGGAATCTAAAACTTCATATCATGTGACCCTGATTGGCATCTCAAATGGGATGTTTTTTCTTCCACAGTTTTTTCCCTTTTTTGCGACACTCAAGTGGGGAAAAAAGATCTCAAGCAAGTGGATTGATTTTCTGCAGGTAACCTTTTTTTTGAAGTTTGGTTGCTGAAGTTTCACTGAATGGTGAATGCATGTGAACGGGACAATATGGAACTCCCCGAGTAAATCATTCTCTGACGACATATTATGTTTAAGTTTAATGGCCAAACTCCGGCCAAGCAGGCAAAATCGTCAAGCATGAAAGTGAAACACTGCAATTGAGGTGTGGAACTCGCATGGGATTCCATGCGACATGGGCATGGTTGGTTCTCAGGAGAAACCAAGAAAAGAAATCTGCTGGTACTGATAGAGGCTGATAAAATAACTGAAGAAACAGCTTTTGCGTTTATCTATGTTAATATGTTACAATTCAGCCTATGGTAAGTGTCAAAGGAGTTACTGTAATATACATCATGTCAATAAAGGCGGACTTGCATTAAAAACAGAAATGCAACTTCTGGTCAGCAGCAAAAGATGACCAAGGTTGTACCATATCTACCTATCCAAATCACAACATGGATGACCTTTTAACTGGGAAGCCTCGCCTTGGCCACTCCCACCTCGAGCCTTGAGGCGTCGTTTGTTGAAGGATTTGTTCACGCTTTCCATTGGTCACAAGATATATTGACATGAAGAGAATTTGTAAAAAAAAAACTCACTGATGTTTAGAATCATATCTAAAACTCTTGAGTTTGTAAACTGTTTAAACCTCGAATTCCAACCACCTCAAACTGCTTGATGCACACTGAGACATTGGCCTCAACCGCTGTTGATGTGCACTCTGCCTTGCACTCAGCTTTCACACAAGCACCCATTAATTCACAGAAGACCTTGAAGGCATTGCACAATGGAGATAAGATGAGAAGACCTAAAATCTAAAAATCACATCTGGACATGCGTTATAGTTATAGTCATAGTTTTGTTATGCTTTTCTGATGTTAGACCTGAGTCAACCAGCTACAGCTACAGCACATGCTACAGTCTCTTCAGTCACAGATTGTTCTGAACAACAAAATCCATCAATTCAGCAATTCAGACAGAAATAAACACGACATTTGCATAGTTTCTTCCCAAAGATCTTCCGAATCTCTCCTTCTTTTGGTGTGCCTGTCATTTTCTGTCGCATCGTTTCGCAGCACCACTCGGCTCCGCATGCTTTTGGGCTGCTGCAAGGGCCCTTTGACATTGAAAAACCTTTGCTGACGGAATGACCCCAGTGGAACGCTCCAATGACTGCCCTGAACACACCAGAAACAATCAGTCAAAGCACTGTGGTCGGGCAATGAGCTTCAAATTCTCCAGCAAAATCCCCTGCAGAATGACACAACAAAACAAGGAACTGCATGTGATCAACACTGCGGGTGAACATGATCCCCAGGTGTTGAAACTTGTCCATTATCAGTATCATCAACATCATCCTGAGCTAGTACATCGGAGATCGTATCTCTGCATTTGTTTGAAACCCGTATTTTTGGAGATTGATGTTAAGATTCGTCCAAATCTCTGCAGGGAATCGATGGGCGTGTGTTGAGAAATAGAATGTGAAGCAAATCTCTACTGGGAACACTGCGATGTTGAATGCCAATTCAACTGTAAGCCGTCATCAATCATCCCTCCCGAAATCCTCGTCATGCCGACCACGAATTGGCACGGGCTTCAAACCTGCAAGCAAAGTTCAGATCTCATCCTCCAAAGGTTTCTGACTGAGATGTGCTGAGATCTTCAAAATCTGCCTATTAAGTTCGAATTCAGATACCCCCCAAAAACAACATGATCCTCTTTCTAGAGTTGCACATTGCTTTTTTAGAGTTTTCGAATGTTTTCGATGTGTGTTTCTGCCTTTCTCTATACAGTAGATATACGGAAATGCCAATCACCATATCAACGTCGAGACCTCCTGCTTGTGAGAAGACAAAGTAGCGACACTCTCGTGGCGTTGGGGCACATGTTGAGCCTGGAGACTATACTACTGGACTCTGGGAGATGCCTGGATGCGCACATTCTGCTTAGTTGACTGTGTAGGATATCCATATCCATATACACATCCAAGAAGGCGCATGCCATCTCACACCATCATACAAATTCATGATTCCGGCAAGCCTAAAGATAACTGTGGTACAAGCCCAATATTATTTTGGAGATGGTAGTAACTCAATATATAGATGTTAATAGGCACCCTATACCACTCAGTCATATCAAACTATGATCCTTCACAAAGTGACCCACAAAATAAACCCTCCTGCGAGTGCATTGCATTATATAGCCATCCAACAACCTGGTTTTTTTTCATTGCTCAAGTGAACATCATCACACCTTGTAAATGATGTCGCAGCTGCCGTGCCGATTTCAAGTCCACCACACGCAATTTGAGGCTACGGCGCAAAGGATCAGCCTGGGGATGCTAGGAATCAGCTTCAATAGCTTTCACCGAGCTGGATGTCCCTATAAATCAAAAACATATGGAAAAAAAACAAAATACCGTACCACATTGTACAAATCAATGGTCATCAATAATATATTACAATATATCCCAATCATATATGTATAGAATTTGGGAAAGGATCATTTTGAAATGCAAATAAATGATACCCCATGAAAAACAAAAGACGGCAAATAATGCGTCACAGCAATTTCCAAGGTCCACACTTTCTTCACTGACGTCTTTGCACTGCGTTGAATCTGCCAGGAGGAATGAACCCCAACGTCTGACACTCCCAAATTGTCTGTGATTTTAAACTTTCGCCCAAGGTTTGGTGATTGAACAGAAAAAATATGAAAAAATTAGCAAGAGGCGAAGTAACTCAGACTTTGAAGATGTCGCAAAGGTTTTGATGTTGATAAGATTTGATAAGTATATCAGTACCAGTATATCCATAAAGGCACTGCCATAAGCAACAAACAGCTCTATGTTTATCTGTTGGTCCTGAACAACCCTTAGTGTTGTCACATCCCTATGACATTCTCCTGAAAGCGACTCCCACCTGTGTCTCCCCACCTGTTTAGCAACTGCGGCGAAGGTCTTCTCAGCCACCTCAAGAAATCTCAAGCGAATGGCTTGATTGTGATCCGCTTCCCAAGCATCTCATATTTGTCTTTAGTTGCTATCAAATCTCACCTCGAAGTACATTGTCATTATTATTCTAGTATATACCATGCCATATGATATATACGTATATATATATATACATATATTGTAAACTACTTTTTAAAAATACATTAAAGCTCCCAATCCTGCTTTGTGTTGTGATCCACTTGGCGGAATCTATGACCCCTAACACTGCATTGATCACATGCACTATGTCGAGCCAGCAGCACGACTGCTTCCACACCTCGGGTCGAACAGCAAGGTGGGCTTGTGATCCCAGTTATATGTAGGGGCCTATCACTCCACTTATAAGGGTTATGACCCCATCCATTAAGGCCAGGGGTTTAGTAGGGGCCCACCTTGTAACTTCATTTTGCGGTGGGATGCCTGTGTCAAGGACGCAATATTGCAGCAACTAGGATTCAGGATGGTCAAAAAGATTACAACATCGTTTAAAATCATTGGGAGTATTCATCCTAGCCAAATCCCTCCAGGTGCTTAGTCAATTCTTTGTCCGTTAGTTTTAATATGTTTTAATACACTCCTCAAATTGAAGATAATCATCCTATCATCCCTGCTTCATCGAAACAGCTTCCACCCTTTTGTGAAACCCAGTCACCTTCCCCGGACATCTCCTGCAAAAGCTCCGCTTTGTTGTGAATTCGTGGAAGGTACCTCGTGACCGTGATCCGTGGCGGGTTTCGGGTCAATGGATGGGTATGGACGGTATCAACCTAAAGGCAGATGATTCCAAGGCTTCGTTGGGTGCTGGAACAAACCAAGGCCTTAGCAATGCAGACAAAGAGACTTTTCTCGCGATAAAGTCAACGTTGCCACAAACGTGCAACCCTAGTGACAATCAATTCAATGGTGAAGCGTTTTCGCAACACACCACAGAGACTGTGGTTGCAACAAAGCATCCACCATGTAACAAATTCAAGAAACTACATTTGACCTGTTGCTTTAAGCAGGCTGGTCATCTCTTAGCTGCATGCAATGGGATCCATGTTTGGTTCCAAATCAAGCGAAAAAAACTCGTTGATGTGTTTCCCATCTATACAAATTCGAGACATCAACCAGTTGCCTTATCAAACTGCTTGAACAGCGGATGTCTAACGAACGCAGAAAATTAGCTGCATTTGGCTGCGTGAGTTCATTCAGTTTAAGAAGGTATTACGGTTTAGGCATGTTGTGTCACAAGTGCCCTGAGTGTTGACCCCCATCATTTTAGAGATAGAATGAGATAGACATCCAAGCGGCAAGTCAGGCAAGCATGAGACATCAGCTGCAGGGATTCTCCCTTCTTCGGCCTTAAAGAGTCCTTACATTCAAAATACCAAGGGGCTTGCAAGCCTTTAAATATCTATGTCGTGGTATTGAAGGCCTCCAAGCATCTCACTTGAACTAAAGTTACTAAAGCTCAACACATCAACAACTTGACTTGGCTGAAGAGGGAAAAGCCCAAATGATCTCAGCAAAGCACTGAAAATGGAAATTCCAAGCTCCTCATCAGACCTGTGGGCAAAAAATCAAGTTCCAAGTTGACATCGGTGTCCAGTCTAGTTGGGTATTCTTGAAATGAGCATTCAAAAACCAGCCAATTCCAACCTCCTTATGTTTCTCGTCATCGCATTCTTTGTGGTATCGAAGCCGTGTGCACACTGCTGTCCTAAAAAGCCAAGCAACTGGAAGGGACAATGAGGATTTTTGTCCAATAGCATCTATATGCAAATATCATGTATATCTGTAGATATACGTACACTTATATAACTATATGATATATCAAATGGTGATATATACAATCAAGAAAGGGATTTCATACAATTCTCTATATCTTTCAGACTACTCCTCATATTCAGGATGGTCATCCTACCTTCAATAGGAAATCCTTATAATGGGTATATAACCCTACTATTGGGTATTGGGTTGATTGATGACCATCCCCTAACACAGGGAACAAATGGAAGTTTAGACCCTTGGACACTTGAAGGCCCTTTCGTGGTCCCCCATTCCATAAGTTGCTCCTCATGGATGGGCCATTCCACTTCCCCGGCGGACATAGCAAAACCTCGACAAAACGTGGGGTTTTCAGTCCCTGCAAAGGAAACGCAAAAGGGACCCAAGAAGGAACAAGCCAACAAACACTACATCATATATCAAATACATATCAAATATCCCAACTTTCCATGTGAAGTAGTAGCGTAGAGCTTGAACGCATTGGCACAACAACCCAAATGAACGGTGTGAATATGAATTTCACCATCAGGTATGCTTCTACGAGCGGTACGGAGGTTTCACTACATCAATGGACTCAGCTAGTGGAATTCTTCCACTGATTTGGATTGTGGCAACAATATGATACACACAGGCTCCCAATGAAAATGAGATAAAACAAGTAGTAGTACACACAGTACATCCAGGCAAAATTCAACTTTCTACCGTGGCTGGTGACAAACTTGAATGTTCCATAACATTCGAAGATGATCCTGCACACCCAGAAATTTCTGGGTTGGTTGCCCAAGTTCTGCCCAGACACTGCTTCCACTTGCCACGTACCGTCTGCTTACTGGTTGCAAAGGCAAAGTACCTAAAACTCAATTCGGGGCAATTTCCAGAGAAAATTGTCATATATCCATCAAATGAGAGAAGTATTGGTTTGGTTGGAAAAAAACTAAACAATCGGCTTTTGAAACAACCGGTCTTTCAAGATCTTTCAATTCATCTGCCAGTCAATCCAGTGTCATCCACCTTGCATTTGTACCAAAACACCGGTGGAAATAACGCGGCTAAATTCCCCAAGTGGCCAGGACCTGGGTTGCCAAACGAGCCTCTTGAGACAGGGCTGAAGGTGTTCCTGCGCGATTTGGAGTTCGCATGTTGCGGAGATATCAGCAGTCTGGAGTCTGAATGAGAATCCGACATGTCTAGAAGTCTTGATGTGTTCTTTCATGATGATGATGATGATGATGATGATGATGATGATAGAACGGAGACCACTGTCATTTGTCGGAGATCTACGTTACAGATTCCACAGTATTCTGACCACACACCCGCCATGACGTCTAATATCTGAATGTAAAGTCAGCAGAACACTCCATGATGCATCCTGTAAAGCCTTTGACTTGGGCAGATTCCTTTGACCAGCACAGAAGGTATCATGCTGGCTTTTGCATAAGACCAACATGTCCTTGTCCATCTTGCGCTTTGTTTACCAGCACCTAGTTGGAGCGACACAATCATGACTCAGTAGGTGACATAGAGCACAATAACACGTTGAACAGATTTCAACCGGAGGGGAGAAAAAATCCCTGAACTGCACAACCTATGGGTTCACTGAACATTTTGTATTTTTTGTATGCTGTTGAAGTGTGTTGAAGCTTCATAAAACCTGAGCACACGCAACTTGTCTGATTCCCTAAATCTTCTCAAAAGGCCTGTGCTAGAAAGACTTCACGTTGCTGCAGTGCTTTTCCTCAGTACGATCTGACGATCCATCCGACCGTTTCTCACCATGAGGAACTTTGGGTATCTTGAAAAAAACATCCAGGGAATGAGGTCATGTAAAGCTTATCTATATACCCACGATGTTACTAAGTCTACACAGTATATATATAAATGACATACATGTTTAGTCTGGTTCCTACATTCAATCTACCCCAAAGTTGTGTGCACCACCAAGGGACGCAACTCCATCACTTCTTCTCTCAAATGATCTGCTTGAGCCTTAAGCCAGTTTCGTGGCGAGTCTGACTCAGGATCCTCAAGGACCCTCAACAAAACCGAGTGGCCATATGGATCGAAATGTTCTGCTGAATTTGCCAATAGTGAACCAATCATCCAACTATCAATTGCTGGGTTTGGCTTGTCATCAAGGTAAACTGTGGCTGAAAGGGATTCTGAGAGGTTTCCGAAATCCTGCGGAGTTTTTGGATCACATTGCGACATTGCTGCACTGAGCTTGCTGCAGTTGACTGTGCTGCAACCTCGAGGATTGCATATTACATATGCAAGATTTCAACACCCTGCCCAATTGCTGAAACACTGAACTCACAAAAGCATCTTCATGACTTACATTGCCTGAAAAAAAAATGAATTTACAATACAAACACATGATATATATTATGATTGGTCTGCAATATACTAGTACAGTATACTCTAAACTCCAGCACACATGAAAAACCGTTGGTCATTTGGCAGGACTACGCACTCAGAATTCTTTACTTTGGAAGAGTGTGCTGATTGATTAAATCCTTTATTGATTGGTTCATTGATTGATTGGTTGGTTGGCTGATTATATGATTGGTTGAATGCTTGCTTGATTTTTGTTTGTTTGTTTGACAGATTGATTAACCGATAGACTGACTGACTGACCGTTTGATTGATTGGTGAGCTAAATGATTCATTAATTGGTTAAATGACTGATTGATTGGATGGATTGATTGATTGATTCATTCATTCATTCATTCATTCATTCATTCATTCATTCATGGATTTGTTTCTTCATTGATTCGTTGGTAGACTCATTCGTTCATCAATTTCTACAGTACAGTATTGTAAATGTTTTGCTTTTTGGAGCTTATCAATTTCAGAGATTTGCAAAACCAATAAAGCCCGTGTGAAGGTCTTGGCTTCCGGGCAGCATGGGCCTTCTTCAAGTTTTCACAGATTGCCTCATGCTCACATATAGTGTTTCAAAAAGATGCATATACTTGTAGGCGCTTGTAGGAATTATGTAGAATCATATTTGGAAATAAGTAAACCACAAAAACCATACGGAAAAAAAAAAACATGAAATATCATTCCCAACTCAAACAAATGGAAAAACAAAAACTCAAACATTCTATCATTCTCTCAGTTTCAATCTGTCATAATCTCCAATCATTTTGACCACCAAGCAAAAACACGGCCTTGATGTCCACAAGATCCCTTTCTGCATGAAGCCTGTGGCACCTTAGTGGGCTCAAACCATCTGGAAATGGATGGTCGTCAGCCGTCAGCGTTGCAAACTTTGAGACCCAGGCAGTAATAATGATGTGACCAACAACATCGTTGCCAGGAATAGTAATGTCGTAGGTGGCAGAATGCAACCAACACAACTGACCGAACTGACCTCTCCTGGTGGCCATGTCCTGGGTGCATGGCCAAAAAACGAATCCCATGTCGACATGCATCAAGAAGAAACAACAACTTATTGATGGTATCTAGTTTTGTCAAAACATGTGATAGGCACCATGTAAAATAACATTGTTCTGTGTGTCTCCCTTGTAATCATTCCCTCCAGCAATCCAACATAGCTGACTTGAAAATCCACCGTTTCTAGTTGTATTTGAAAAAAGGGCATTTCCAGACAGCTTTATTGGTCCTAGAGGACTGTGAATCGTGATGATACATCATGTACTATGTACATCTATGTACATTATCAATATCAACAAACATCGTAATGTTGTCAGTAAAAGCCTCCCCCTGCCGCCAGTTCTGAGGATCCAAACGAGCAGTTGTGCCACTCTGACATGGTGAAGGGTGCTTGCGATTCTGGTTTGGGAAACCTACACGGTAACACAATGAGCTGATGATGACTGACAAGATTCATCAGTTGAATCCTGCAGTGGGGAACTGATTGAACCTTGCAAATGGTGGGAGTTACTGTATTTGCTATGTTTGAAAAAAGTCTACAGGGTTTCTTCTATCAAAATTACGTATATTCAAATTATGTACACCCCTGAAAACTGACATGGAACCTCGATCCAGAAAGAGCTTAGGCTATTGATTTTCCTTTTAAAAAGAGGTGATTTCAGCTTCCATCCGATTCTTCAGGAGTGCAACAATGTAACATTGCTGCTAAATTTCTCTCTCATCAATTCTAGAGCCATTAACCCACCCCGCAGAATTCGGCCCATAAATATCCATAAATCGTAGCCTGAAAATGCCTGAGACCATTGACACATATTAACATTGGATGAACTTCGCTCAAGATTTCACGCCTTAACTGAGGAGGAATCCCGACCGAAACTTCCGGTTTCCAACGCGTGGGAACAGGGAGAGGGAATGCTGTGATGTGATGGTATGAAACCTAAAATGCCACGAGTCCATGATGCCAATGTTATAGGAGTTATACGTAACCATTGACAGAAATGCTATCTTTTCTCCTAGCTTATACTGTACATGGTATGGTACCTGTTCACTATTTGAAGACTTCTTTGAGCCCATTGGTCTTTTGTCAAGATGAAAATCCGGCTAGGATCAGAGACGAATAGAGACTATATACACCTTCGATCTCACAGGAGCTGCAGCACAAGGGGATGAATGAGAATGACTTGCATGATATGCATCAAGGTGCTAACGTGGAGCGTAAGATGGATGCAAGTATCATGGCCTGAGTGCTCGATACCTAGTCGGGTTGATCTCGTTGACATCGTACAAATATGGTGCATCACTCGATCACATCCCGAATCATTGGGAGGTCTTTAAATGTAGAGACTCCCAGAGCACTTGATTTCTCCGAGAAGCCATGCATCATGAACTTGCCTACAAGGCAACCATGGCCAGGACACGGCTTGGAATCAATACTGGCTAAAGCATGGCATCAAATGTCATTGGTCAAATGACGGTTCTTTATACTTGTTGTTTCACATTATGTTTCCATCAGAATGAGTCCTTCTCACCGACTTTGGGCATCTCAATCAAAATCCATTCCATATACTGTACACAGAGGTCGTGACGAAGCCGCAGAGTGTGCAAGTCAGTTACAGCGACTTAGTTGGAAAACAGCTGCAACTGAAGCCACTTGGGCCCTGCCGCTGGTTCGAAACGACAGCTTTTTGCTTCCTAAAAAATCACCTTCTGCATGGAAGAAACGTCTGCCTTATATTCACAAAAAACCGGGCAATGCCTCAACAGACTTTTCATTCACATGGAATACTGAAATTGTGATTCCATAACATTTTCATACCCATGTTTATGCTAAATAATTATGGTCAATTGTCTGAACATCAACACTATATTGCCATTCCATGCAATATTTAAAAAAAATATTCCTTTTTTGCTATGTAAACATGAATATGTATTGCATCCTCCATGATTGTTCCAAATAGGAAGCTTTGCCGGTGCATTTGATCTAAAAGACCATGTTATATGTTTATAAACTGGGTAGTGATATTTCTTAAAATGCCAACACTGTTTTAAATGATTGTGGGTTTGGAGTAAACCACTACTTCTGGATGGGTTTTATAAAATGCCAAGACTCACATCAGGTATGTTCTTGATGCTCTGTACACCTTTACGCAACTCCTTGATGTACATGACTTGATCTTCAATATATCAGTATCAAGATGAACACGGAGGCTTTTTCAGGAATTACCCATAGCCTTCCTTTGAACTGCTCAAACATCACATCATGCATATTGTTTGTGGAATGGCTATTGAGGACCATGCATGTTATTTATGAACTGCCATGGTTTTGCTTCAACTGGCATGTTTGGAACATCTCGGTCTGCGAACCAGGGCGGCAGCGTGCATTTTTCGGAGGCATGACGGTGGCCATATTTGACTGCCGGCTTCCCTCCACTCTGCGAAATCAAATTGCTTAGAGGCAGCTTGAACCCCAAATAGGCAGCTTGATGGACTGATGGACATGATGGACTGATGACTTTTTGTTCTTAACTGTTGACAATTTCAAATAAATCCCTGATCGGTGGTACCAGGTCTCACCATTTGTTCTTGTAGTCACTGAGTCTTGATAATACACTGACGTGTACTTCATAACACACAGAACAACTTAGAAGGATAGCGTCTTCTGTAAGCACAAAAATAGTTAATTAGGAATCTTGAGATCCTCAAAGAACAAGCTGTATACTTGCAGTGCTGTTGATGCAGGAACTGCTTCTGCTGCCTTGATGGATTATTTGGCAGGATTTTGAGTTTCTTCAAGAAAACGATGTGAGGTGGCACCGCAACATGCAAGGGACCTGTAAAAATAGTGTGACAGGTGCTTACTGGATAGGCCTGCATAGGTGCTGAAAACACATCTACTATCAAGTAGTCACATCTACATCATTTATTGGTATGTCATGTCTATATCTACATTGCGTTCATAAAATGTATTCTTAGTAGACGCCTCGATTGTAGTGGTAAGTGCAAAAAACGAGTAATAGCAACAGCAACACCACAAGTAGGAGAAAATTCGCTTTTAACATGATCAACCTGTCCAGTCCATTCCATCAAGAAGTTTCAACACATGTGATTTTTTCATAGAAAATAACTTACCCCGGTAAAGGATAGACCATCTGTAGTGGGAGGAATACCCATATCCACTGGTCCATTGGTGGGTGGAACCAGGCCAACCAAGCTGCCAACCTCCAAGCTCAATCAGCTCAGGAGTCGCTATAAGCAGAAGCATGGCAACACCTGAGGTGGTTTCCCACCGGTTACGAACGGTCTCATCATACCGATTCTTTACGGAACAACATATTTCCCTTGTGACAAATCTCTGAAAGCAAGGGGGTCTTGTTTTTGTTTCCTTGATGAGTCAGCAGTATTGCCTGAACTTTCCTGTGGCATCTTCCAATTCTACAAGCAAGACTCTGCCAAATTGGTTCGATGAAATGTGCTTCTTGATTACTTCCCTTCTCAATCCGTTCTTGCCTTTTTATACCCGCTTATCACTTCTCCTCGCGACCAGCAAAGGTAACCAATGCTGTGGTTCGCACCAGCAAAGGTGGGATGAGGAATGGGATGACACAAGCCTCAGACTCTGCTCGGGAAATGATTGAAATTCAATGAACCTCAATAGATTTGTTTCTTGATCATAATTTCATATGATTTCAAATGATGCCTGGAGTTTTGGAGAATTGGAACGTTTACGACTTTGCCAGGTAGTTCATCAATAGTTGAACCAATATGTCCAATATGTGTGAGGCTCAACGTGCGGGATGAACCATTGATGTGTCTCTCAAAATGAGGGGCCGCAAGAAAAACACACCATGTTTAGTATCAAACTATTCGGGGTGTTTAGGTCAAGTTTGACATAATCCATGTCGCATTTTATTTCAAGAACTTCTCGGCTTATCCATTGCAGGCAGGACACGGAAGTTCCACAGGTGCATGGCATCAGAAGCAACATCGCAATGATCCTGAAGCGAGTGAGATTCTGAGATGTTGTGGTTTTCCATGCATATTCTGGTTTAAAAATGTCCATTGATGTAGAAACCCTCCAAGGGAAAGTTCTCAAGAGTTTCAACACACAACCTGATCCCGACGCCTTACCAAAATACCAAGACACCAAACTAAACCCCGAAACGAGAACTAGGGCCAAGGCGCCTCTAACACCGACATAACTTCTGACAAGTCGAACCAAACAGCGTTGAATACATCATAGATTTGATACATATATATATATATTATATATATATATGATTCGGAATATTTCCTGCAACCTGTATTGTTTCTTACCCTTCTGTTTTTGCTCCACAAAAAACCCCAGTCATTCATGGACCCATGGCATTTGCCGCCAAAGCTCGTGAGAACAATCATGAAACTGAAAAACCAGCAGCATCCTCCAAGGGTCCACGAGATGTCAAACGGATGGCACAAACGGGCATGTCTTAGAATGGAATTTTTAATGGAATCATGCTGCTTCTGGATATTTCCAATGCGTGGCTGGGTCCAACAAAATTCTCCAGGTGCCCATGGGAACTGCGAACTGCTGCTTTGTGCCTCCTCTAAGGCGCAGTACCAAATGAAGAGTGGACTCCTTCTGAATGTTGTAGTCAGACCTCGGGGGTGTACCCTCCACGGAATTAACATATCCCACCTTGCGAAAAGGAAAATCATCTTCAAACATGATTTTTGATGGGATATGTTAGTTCCCTACAGGGTATGTTTCTGCTCCACTCTTGAGATTGTTTTAAAAAAATGAGGCCATGGATTATGAATATTCTACGGTTTGGCGACAGCCTGTCATGTGTTTCTTATTCCTCTTGCCTTAAATATGTCTAGTCTCTATGCAAGCTGCGTTTGTGTCAACTACAAGCCAGGGATGGCAAAACAACTAAACAAAAACAGCAACTTACTGTTGATGGAAGAAATCCTGCACCAGTTGATAGGTAGTTTTTCCAATCGTTTACAGGGAATTTTGGATCCCAGGCGGTGCAGGACTTCTTCCAGTATGGAAAGAAGATGATTGCCAAGATACAATGTACGCCCATCCTCCAATTGTTTGCCAGCAAAAATCAATCGTTGCTGATCAGGCGGAATCCCCTCCTCCATGGGAAGCGGAAGTTGTCGTTGAATTCAGCTTCGAGTTACATATGGGATCTGACACTACGGTGACACATCCTCACACCCCACCTAAACTCTTCCATTTAGTGAATTCATGCGAATTAAGACGAGGATTCGTGGTAAGATAGGCTCTCACAGGGCAATGGGGCTACAAAGAAATGAATACATATATATATATAATATATATATTTAATATAAATCAATATAATTCAATATATACATTTGACTTCAGAAATCTTTTTTTACGCTACGGGAAGGTCACCGGTCCAGTACAGTATGCATGACTCCATGTTATGTCCCCTGCCGATCCAGCAACCCAACCACCCAACTCGACGGTCACCAGTCCTTGTCTTGGATCTTGGCCTGCCAACATCACTGTTGAATTCTGAATACTGTTGATGGCAATGGATGGAAATGGGGTACAGTGTCTGTTGATTTCTGATGAAAAGTTGATTCAAACAAAGGAAAAAGTTGTGAAGGAAGGTCGAAAGTTTTTGTTTAATTGTCCTATGATGATGACGATGTCTATACTTTGCATCATGGAGTTTTGGATGCTTTGCATTGCTTTGCCACAAGAATCTAAGCGAAGCCGGCTGATTCATCATTTGCCCCGCATCTTGGCAAACTTGAATGATCCCAAATGACCGCGAAAATGTCATCGCAGCACTGCACCTTCACATTGTCGATCGTGTCACTTGCCTGCGACGTCATCGAAGCCGTCCCATTGACAGGTCAGGCTTCATCAAGTCGCATTTTCGGGAATGTTTCCCTTTCAATCAATGACCGTCAATGACCACAAACGCCGCAAAAAAAGTGTCACATGTTCACCTTCACATATAAATCTTGCCACCAATTTTTGAATATCTTTGGCTCAAAATTCAGATCATTGTCATGACTCATGACGCTTCTTGCATCCGTTAAAAATTCATCCATGGATTTATCTGTGGTGTAAGTTTTGACCAACATCAACAGTTGTTTTGTTCAGTCAAGATTTTTGTTCATATATCATCTCTAAATGTTAAGTGCATGCCACTGCCGGAGCATCACGTCAAACATCCGATCGACTCTGAGACATTGCCCACGACACCTCTACGTCGAGTGTGATCGTCTTGCCCGTCAAGGTCTTGACCTCCAAGAAGTTGAACAACTGCTGTTGATGGTTCAGAAATTCTGTACCAGTTGAGGTTGGTAGTTTATCCAAGTATTCACAAGGCTTTATCTATCTCAAATGGTGCAGGATTTCTTCCATCAACAGTATGAAAAACTTGAAATTGGAAACAGATTCAAAACATTTTCCAACAATAACTAACTGTGATTGATAGCACGGTTCTATCCTATCTTGCCTAAGTTTGCCTTGGATGTCATGCCAAAAAAAACAACGGTGCAACCGTTTTTGTACCGTGCAATGGTGACAGTGAGACCTCACCAAATTTTGGAAATATCGCTTCTGCCGCTTCTCTGAGCTCTGCACAAATATCTGCATGGCGTCCAGTCGATGTCCGGCAAGTGTCTTGATGCAACTTTGTCGATTTAAAACGCTGAGAGCCACAATGCAATTCCACTCATCAAAAGGGTCAACTATATACTTCAAAAACATTGCTTACAAATGCTTACAAATGCTCACAAGTTTAAACTTTGACGACTTTATATGATCTTATCCACTTCTGCTTAATCCTGCTTCACCTACAACAAAACATGTCCCCTGGTCACTCAGCATGCTCATCGAAGAAGGCGTCCTTGTCAGGAAGGAATCATCACAAATAAATGTGGATTCTCATTGCAGGATTTGCAGGCTTCTCTAGTGAAGTTGCACGAACCACAAATGACGTGTCCTCTTCCACTGTCACCCCTGGATCATCTCGATTCCAATCTCGCTCAATTACCTTTCAAAAGTACAGCAGATCTAATCGGTGCTCAAAACTTAGGTTATCACAGATTTTGTCATAAGTATCCAAATGCCATTTTGACACAGTCAATAGGTCCTCTCAGATGAATCAAGAACTTTGAGCCATATCCAAGATTATCCAAGCATCAAATATAACCGCCCGCACGGTAGGTGCAAAAGGGCGTGTCTTTCCGGAGGCACTAACACAGTCAGCTTTAGCTGGGGGGGGGCCACTTATTTTGCAGGTAAAATGCATGGTACGTTCATAAAACACCGTAATTTACAGCATTTTTGGGCCCAGACAGGCTCCCCCAATTTTAGGGGTTAGAACTTTGCAGCAAAGATTGTGATAAATAAAACGTCAAATTTAGGTGCAGTTTAGCTATTTTTGGCGATTTAACGCCTTCTTGAGTCCGGATGAGCGGCGGCAAAAACGCAGCCAAAAATGATTGATTTTTTACTTGACGAGCACGAGCTGAAAAAATTACGAAGAATTGTTCCAAAACATCGTTGTTTTTTGCATGTTGTCTTGTTAAAACACTGTAAATACCACTGGTTTTGGTTGGTTTGCTTTGAGAACCGGAAGTGTAAACATGAAGAAAACCGTGGTATTTGCGGTACATTTAAAGCCCCTTGTTGAAAAAACATCGCAAAACACTGTGTTTTCTACGCGTTCGTTAAAACAGTGTAAATAGCGATGTTTTGGACGAATTTCGTCCTTGACGCGGCAAAACCGTCGTAAATACCAGTGATTTTTCTTTTACAAGCACAAAAATCGCGCAAAATACAGTGTTTTTGGACGTTTTTGACCTAAAATATTTGACCAGGAACCACAACAACAACAACAACAACAACAAGAAGAAGAACAAGAACAAGAAGAACATATGACACCTTGTAAGCTTGGTGCGGGCGGACCCTGCCGCGGAGCGGCATGAATATAAATCAGTCCTGTAGATACTGTTGATAGTTCAGAAATCATGCACCACCTGAGATAGATAGAACCTGGTAAATAATGGGATAGATAAACTACCAACCTCAACGGGTGAACGCGGGATCTCTGAACCATCAACAGTATGGCCTTTCACCAATGTCCAGCTTTGAATCTCTGGTGTTTCGGAACACCCGGGTCCAACCTGCCGTGGATAGAGACCCTGATCCACCGCCAGGGTGGGCCAAGCCTTAGACTTCGTGGAGTTTTTTCCGGAAGCAATGTGATGATTTGAACCATTGAAACTACAGTATATCAAAAGCATCCAATCAGTGAAATCATCAATGTAAATTATATACATACATATTTCTACATAAAACTATACCCTTCTGAATATTAATGAATTCTATATAATCTTAATCAACATACCAAACTACACTCCACTATCTTCATTCAGAAGCTTTTGAGATTGAAGCGGCATGCAAGTATTAATTCATACATATTCATACATTAATTTGGATACTTAAGGTTTAGTTTGAAATGTTTATTCAGCAATGGTATCTCTGAAAGATCATAATATTAACATGAGTGTAATATATAGTTCCAAGCAATTGTATGTCTGTTTCATGTACTTGTACCACCTTCAGGGTCAATTCATTTTAATCACAGGTTATCTAGATTATATATCAAATGTAGATAGGATCTGGCATATGACGACATTACATTAGTGATGTTTATAGTTCTAGGCCCACATAAAAAAGTCCTAAGCTGTTGGACAAGGGGTGGTGGAGTTCAAAGATTTTTCCTCTATCCAAGTTTGCTTCTGAAAACTCTTCCACTGGAAGTGGCAAACTCCGAATCAAAGCCCACTTTGGAGGGATTCACTACCGCCTCTTCCCTTCCCAGGGTGAGGTCATGTTCATCACACCGAAAGATTCCTCCGCCAAGAGTCTGCTGGAAAGACTTTTGTCAGCGTGACCAGGACCTTGAAAGTTCAGTAAAATGGAAATATCCCGAGCCTCCAACCACTTGAGGCATCTTGCACTGAGTAAATTAACGGAACAGCACTGAGCTTGTAACGCCATCACCTAAGCGATCTTTTCGTTGAAGCCTTGGTTTGATGAACCCGATCAATGGAGTACATCGGTTCAACTCTTTCACTGAGGCAAAGACCATTCCCATTTGCATAACTCAGGTTCCACATCCTGCATCACAGCCGCAAAAGACCGAAAGTCTTGGCAAAGTTTGTAGAATCGTATGAGCTCCTGGTCCAACAAGAGTTCGATGGCATACTCCTCACAGCATAGTCAAGATGTAGAATTGAAGTAAGATTGGCAAAACGACAAAGAAATGTAGATGCTTATGTATCTTATTTGATAATTTATATAATCATATTTGCTGAGTTTTGGTTTGACATCGAGACCCTGGGAGCTTTGATCTTGAGTAAACCATGATTTACCAAACTGAATTGCTTAGATTGAATTAGACGAGAGGCTCATCTATGAAGCTCGCTTACATCAGGAATTATACAACTTGCCGATCCGTTGGATGGTGCGGTTTTGATGATGTGTCGAGCGAAATGACATGTCCAAGCTATACCAAAATTGGGGACTTCCAATTGTTCAATGATTGCTATTTTACAAAATCTTGCCTTTCTTTTCAGTGGCAAAAAAAAATACTGAATACAACGATGTGGCTTTTTTCGCATATTTCAACGTTTCAAACGTTGATATCCTACGATATTTGAGAGATCAACGATCAAAAATAATCCCTAATCCCACCACCTTGGAGGTCAGATCGGAAGCGGAGAAGCGCACGTGTTCAGCGCCAAAGTCCAAACCTCGAGACATGGGCAACTCTATGAATGTATGCAGGTAGGCAGGTAGGCAGGTAGGTAGATAGTCTAATATCAAACCAACAGACGTATGCATCTGTAAAAACATACTAAGTAATTGTTACTTAATATTGCTTATATCTATCAATTTGCATTCTTTGTTATACACCTTGATCGCTTTCAACACTCTCTATAGATAGGTTATCATTAATATCCGAGACTCCGAGCACCGCTCATGCAATCCTCTTTTCCACTTTCATTTCGAAAGAAGTGGAGGAAGCTGAGCACAAATACCTCAATAGTTCCTTCCACTTTAGAGGATCATCATGAGCCAGATTCAGGCACAGTGCAGTCCAGCAAAGAGCTTGTTGTCAAGAAAAAAAAGCTTGCAAAATGAAAAAAAAAAAGGATACAAAAGGATTCAGTGACTGCTGGCTAAAACATGACGTTCATTCAGATTGATGAAACAGTGTTGAAATCTGAGTCAGTTCTTCTAGTTAGAGACAAACAGCTCTGAAAAACCTCGTGTGATAGTCAACACGAGGCCAGGACAAAACCAAAAGGGATGTCGCGTCAATCGTGTCAAGGAGTTTCCATGTTCAATCAATCGTAATCTATAATAAACGATTCGAAAAAGAGAGGGTCGTTGAACACTCAATTTGCCATGTGCAAGACTTGGAAACTCCTTTTTGGGCAAAGTTCTATTCAGAACCAAGCAAACTTGTGCAAGTCTTGCAGCCACATGTTGCTCCAAGAAGCAGCCTCAGAACTCAAGCGTTGCAAAGTATAAACCCAGGAAACTTGACCACGATTCCAGTTGTCTTCTCCTTTTTCTTATTCTTTACTCTTTCTGTATATTCTTATTCCACACTGAGTCAAGTCAATGGGTAAGATCCATGATCTTACGTAATTCCCAAGAAGGTGGTTCAATAAGTACAGAGCTATAGTATGCTGTAGTCATTCATGCAATGTGATGCGACTGATACATGGGATCAGTTTTCCACGCAGGGGACATGGTATGCACAGAAAACTGGAAACTTGGTAGAATGACTCCAGTTATCTTCTCCAATTGAAGACTGATCGGTGAGTGGGGAAATCTATGTATATATATATATACATATCTATATTTATATACATAGAATATAGATTAGTCTATGACCTTACTACAAGTTACAAGTACCTACTTTATCTGCTCTACATCCCACTGCTCATCTCCTCCGTGCTCGTCCACCAGGTCTCCAACACTCTCCGCAGCTGCTGACACGCCTGGCAGCCAGGTCAAAACTGACCCGCGTGGAATGGTATCCTGATCTCACTCCGTAGCTTTAAGCGAATTTCATTTCCAAGAGACGTTGCTTTGTTTGGCAGGTTCCCGACTGAGCGACTACATCCTTTATCATCCTTTGCCTCTTGATCCCTTTTATATCCTTTTAATGCTCAAGACCCAGCCTGGCCAACGGCGGCCAACGAAGCAGCAGACTGCCGCGTTCAATGTTCAATCTCTGGACTCGCTGGTCGCTCTTCCTGTTGTGTGGAGACACCAAGACCATCAGAAAAATGGACATGACTATGCATCTGAGGCATAAAATTCTGTTACAGTGCTGTGGCATGATACCGTCCCGGTATGGGAAGTGGCAATTGTCCATGAGTGTGGGAAAGGGAGGCAAAAACGCGGAAAAACACTTCCTGCATTTGAACCGAGTCTCATGCGGGTTGCCCAACGACCACCGGAGGCTTCTGCTGCACGACCGGCGCATCATCAAGTTTGGCTTTGCAGCATTGACAGCAAACATGCCAGGGCGGCAGCCACGATGCCCAACACACAGGCCACCCAACCAAATCCAACAGTATAAGCAAAGATGAAGCCAAGAATGTTGCAACCATCCAGCATGACCTCGTGAAAAACGAATTTCTTGGAGTCTACCCATGGCCCATGTTACTGAAGCAACCTATTGTCAGGAAGCAGTACTCACTGGGACTTAGGTGCTATCATCTCTATGATTCTGACATGTTGTGACTTCATTCTGAATCATTCATTTGATTGATTCATGATTCTCTGTTTTCTCTCCTCAAAAGAATGTCATCGCGACCTCCGGATGTCTTCAGATCTCAGGTCTTGCCAAGCAAGGAGCTTGCTTGTCGAGATCAGAGCATTGGTTGTCACTACAGCGCATGTCACAAATGGCATCCACAAACGGCCCACATGATCCCATGGACCCGAGGAAGGGAATGGCGAGGGCAACAATTCCCAGCACAATGTCAATGGCCGCGATTGGAAAACTGTTTTTCGGGTGGATGAGGCACACGACCATCATACACCACATGTCCAAATTGACCAGTCAAGCAAAGACATGCCATCCCAGCCATTCCAAAATAAAAAGACCTGGACAAGTGGCTCAGTCAGATATGCTCAAATTCAAAACAAGTCTCCTAGTTCGTATGCAGAATGCAAAGGTCCCGCAATGTCCCCGGAAATGTATATTAGTGTATATTAGCTGATAGGCTGACAGCTGTACAATATTGTGTCACGTATTGTTCTGGATTCAAACTGCTTTCATCTTTCACCTCCAGTGTGCTTGGACTTAGTCATCTCTAGAATTTCATGGTCTTGTATTCTGATGTAGCTTTCCAGCGCGCTTGCCTTGCCATATTGCTTCAACACACCACAGCACAAAGGTAGCGAGACAAGGATGATCATCAGAAGTCCTAGAACTATTCCGCCAATGGCACCAGCAATCAATGATCCCGCATAGTCGTCCTCAGAATCAGGACGAATGGATGATCAATGATTCAAGCAAACTGGCACTCGGCTACTGTGTCCACTGTGTCCACGTGCCTTCTTGGGTAGAACATGCCACCATTCAGAATAGTAGCCAACTTTGTCAAAACTGGACATATTAATATCATAATATGATACATCTTGGCAGGATTGGATCCTGATATTTTATGATGTTCATATTGTTATGCTTTTGCTTCCCCAACTTCCAGACAACACTGAAAACAAATCTGAAACACCTACCACTCCAGAGTCCATACAGGTACTTAAATGCCCAGCAGCATTATTGAACTCCTTGAGCTCGCACCCGGCCACAATCGCCACAATGCTGGCAGCCAACAAAGCACGCATTCCGGACATGTCCACCTTGGTTGAAAGCACAGATGCAAGCTGCTTGAACAAATCCGATACAAATCCTGAAAAGCTCACCTATGTCAACCTGGAAGCTCTACGAACGCAAATCCTGCAGTTACAACTCGGACCTCGTTTTTCAGATTTTGCTGGACGACAAAATCACATCCTTGATAAGAAGTTTCACAAGCTTCAGCAAAATCCACTCATCAAACGCTTTTCCTCTCTGTCCTTCTATGTCCTTCTCCCACTCAGGTCAATGCAATGGAGCCTCTCTGACTTTGCGCGAAGGTGTTTTTGCGAGTCCCACTTGATCTCTCAAAGTTGCTACAGACCAAGCAAGGAACAAGCTCTCATGACACTGCAAGATTCAAATGGACTTTATCTGAAACTCCCTTGTCATGCGATGTGGTGGGCATGTGCCTTCAAGAACAAACCAATATCTTGATAAGCACTTCAGTCTGAAGTCTCAGTGAATCAATACGATTCAAAGTGTACGACAGGATACCTCAAACATCCGCAAACCAATGGCTACAGATGGCTACAGTATATGAGACAATGGAAGTTCCGAAGTGCCCCTGAAGATAACATGTCAGAACTGACAAACGTCTTGGGGAGGTAGAAACGACAAAAAGATGGCCAAGCCCCACTGGCACCAAGCCAGCATGGTTGCGAAGTTATACACATCCACCCGTTATTGGACCTCCTTTGCTTGGACAAATACATCAAATACAGACACAGCTTCACAATTTATGCAAGCTTTACTCATCAGCATACCAGCATGTAGTTTTGCTGTGTTTTTTTGTGAAAGTGATGATTTCTTTGTGTTGAATTCATTTCTGAGCTGTCAAAACCTGTGTTAACCACTGCAGTAACCCCTGATTCGAATCCTTTTACCAAATCTTGGGTCCCCAAACTCACAGAATCCTGATCCAGGTCTCTAACCTCATTCTGATGATGGCTGACAAGTATTGACAGTATTGTCGAGAATGTTTCATGATAGTTGATGATAAATGATGTTGATCGCGGTTGATGGTACATCTGATCTACTAAGTGGGACTGAATTCATCCAAGTCATGTGGGCTCTACCAGGGTGATAGTCTGAAATACAGATGATTCTACATTCATACATCGCGACCAAGGTTCTGGCAAGAAATGTCACAAAGACTTTCTCCTTGGTCTGACCCCACTTTACATGGGGAAACCTCAGTCGGAAAAAAGCAGTTAAACTCTCAATGTACAAAACTTTCAACATCGTTTCAAAGACATGCCGCCCAGTTGCCCAGACATGATGCTAGCAAATCTACCTGCGACTGGGATGGCGAATTGTGTTTTGAATTTTGGTTCATATTTAATTGATTCTAATTGCTTGACTTTAGAAACCCAAGTCCATATGCAAGAGCTTTGACAGCCCTGGAAATCTCCTCATGATGGCACGTTATTAGCTTGTGGACACCATGAAGATGCACTTTTCACCCGTCCTCAAAGGGCCAACAAAGCGCCACATCGCTTCATACAAACTTTTCTGTTGCAAGAAGCTTGTCAAAAGTTTGTCACTGCTGCAGCTCAGTAGACCTCAAATTCATATGAAGTACTGTAAATACAAATGATCGCAAGTGCTTTCACACTCAAATTAACAGGCTCGCACGTGCCTGCCAGAAACCCAAATAGAACCGTGGCATCACTAAGCCGTTTGTCCGCTTGGGACTGACTGGTAATTCTATATCTATTATACTTCTACTGTTAGATTGAAACCTAAATTTCAAGCTGTCTCGTCTACCAACACTTCATACTCTCCGAACTTCTGGATCACTGCACCGTCTACAGCTTCTACAAAAGAATGTCACATTTTCTGGTTGGTCACTACTTAGTAGCTGGTAAACAGACTCCTTCAGCCTATTAATGCAGAGTGAAAGCTTGACTTTGAGCTGTCACACCGCTGTGGACACGAGAATGGAAGCAGTTTCTGAATAGTGCTCACCCCAATACAACATTCCAATGGGAAGAATGGCTATACATCAGCTTTGGTTGTGTTCATCATGCACAAAGCCCGGAAATATAAACAAAGGAAAGAAACATCCAGCACAGATTTGCAGAATACTCTAGTACCCAATACCCGGCCCAGACCAATCTGAGAGATCTTGCTGTACTGTAGACTCGCGCACTTTTGCGAAATCATTCAGCTGCTGAGGAAAATCAGCCCCTTAAGGTTGCTGATCTTTCCACTCTCAAGCCGCCTCAGCTTTGACGAGGACCTCATAAGTCTGCTTTTCATTGGGAATTTTCCAGGATTCATCCAACAGCAACACAAGACACAAGTAGCACTTTGTGCATCTTTGAGATGATGATTTTAGTATGTCATAGTCATATCATCCTACAGAACATATAAGTACCTTATATCCTTATATTTCCTTATAAAATCAAGAATCTCTTTTTTGCAAAGTTCTCTGGCTCTAACACACCGTGGTGGCATCAGCGACTTTTTTGCCGGGCCTCATCTTGGTCCAGCTTTAAAGCTGCTACGCCACTCCTTTCGTCAAAGGTCTGAAGGGTCTGAAGAAAAGAGACACCAAATAGAACAACCAATGGTTTTGGGAGGGTTTTGGGATGGTTTTTGGATGGTTTTTGGATGGATTGGATGGTTACTTGGGAAGAAGAAATGGTATGTCATCTTGGAAGGGGCTCGCTGTTGGTGCCAATATAAATATCTATATCTTGACCCTTTGCCGAATGCGGGAATCTCAGAAAACTCCTCTGCTGCAGCCCAATCGATGTTGCCATCTGATAGCTTGGGCAACCACAGCAAGAGCCTGTCATGGAATCGTCCAGCTTTGTGGATGACAGACTTTGAAAACACAAAACATCTCAAATGCAAATTTATCTTCGCAGTATGCAATGCCATTGCGATGCCTATGAAACATTCTCCAAACATCACTCAAACCCGAAATACTGTCCCGTTTCAAAAAACATCAAAAGAAATCTTGCATCCCTTGATGGGTTTGTCAAGGTTTCCCAATTTTTTCCATATCATGAAAGGCCCATCGTTGATCTTGATCCACCTCGGCGCTTGGTCAACAGCAGCTGGCACTCCTGCCAAGGCCTTGCCAAGCAAAATCAGAAGTCCAACGCTGCAGGTGTGAACATAGTTGCAACAAACATCGACAACAAGCTCGTGACGTAACTCGTGAAGTTGTTCTTTTTTCAAGTTCCTAAGATGTTTCCAATTTGGTTCCCCTGACAACACAGTTCCCCCCCAAACATAGTCGCCCCTAACCTCCGCAAGACTGCATCCGTTGAAGGCCATGAGTCCTTCGGAAGATCCACCTCGGTGGCATTTCATATTGCATGAGCTGGAATATTGAAGCAGAGATAGCTTTTTAAGAGGTGACAAGTGATTGCCACCCAGACTTTTGATGAGGCTATGAACATGTTTTTTTTCTCTATTTCCAATTATCCTAAAACCCGTCCTCGTGGGTGAACCACCCAGTTAAAAGATACGTGTCAAACTAGTAACTAGATCATCTTTCTAGGTCGGCTTGAATATCAGAAATCTTTGAAACATGTGGCATCAAATGGCTTTCGGAATGCAAGGCATATACTAATCTTATGTTTTCATCATCTCGACCCAACAACTGGTGGGTTACACTAGGCTTCCAACTTTGTCCAGCCAACCAATATATGTACAGCCAGTCTAGATTTGCAATTGGTTCTTGGATCTTTATTGTATATATAATATATTAATACAGTATACATAGGAATATCTCAAAATATTGGGAGCCCCTAAAATATGAGTCACTTTGTGTACATTGTTTGGTCCCATTTTTCTATCAGTCTTGTTCCCTATCAAAAAAGGACCCACAAGGTCCCACCATGGGATCCAAGTCTCCACACCTGTGAGTTGAGTTGCTAACTGCCACATTTCGAATTCGTTTCTTGGAGATGCATGTTCAATGGCCTGTTCCAAGGGATGATGGTCTGATGATTTCTTGGGAAAACTTGGAAAACCAGGATTTTGGTAGAACAGGGATGGAAACAACACTAATTGCTACAAGAAAATACAAGCCATGGGTCTAATGTTCTTGATTTCAAGTCGAATGTCATGACATTTCAGGCCGGAAAGCACGAACAAAAATAATCAGAGGAATGACGGGGGCCAAGGGGCCAATGGCCGAACATCAGTGTCGTTTCGGACGCCAAGCAACAGGGCCTCACCGAAGACGAACAATGAAATCGTAGACCTCAAGACGTCTGACTTGGAAGTTTCGGGTCGTCGGGGATTGATTTTGCTCTGCTCAGCTGCTCAGCTTAATGTCAAAAATCAAGGTCCGGAAGATGAGGCTCTTTTTCAAATAGGTGATTTTCAAAGTTCCATGTTCCATTAATACAGTAGTTTTTTCGGGGAGTGCCAGGCCTATCTCCCAGCAAACAGGTCACAATGGCATCCACCTGGCGATGAGGGTAGAGGTCGAAACTTGGTATCTTATTCGAATCTGAACGTTGAAGTTGTACTGTACATACATATACATAAATATTACATTTAATATATCATCATCTAGAGATTGCTGTCGTCATGATCGGTTTCACCCATGAAATGTGCAAATGTTGCCACTGACTATTGTATCATAATCATTGTTATGATATCAAATATCTCAAACATTAACAGTCACAGAATGTCACAGATGTATATAGATGTAATGTTTATATCTATTTATATCTATATACGTACAAGTATATCATCTGTCCACAAAGATTGCAAATCTACACATCCAGAGAGAATCCTTGAGATATTTGATCTTTTGTCCGCTGACCTTCTCGAAACAACTGCCTTTTTCCGAGCGTCGTGCTGTCCCCGAAACGTGTTTGGATTCGCGTCGTGGTGCTGACTCGCCCTTCAACCCCCCCAGGAGTCCCCTTAAATGGTGAACTTGGATCTTGGGATCCAATTCAACTGGAAGCATTTGAGTGATGTTTCGCTAAAATTGGGGGGGCAAAGGGCTGTTTTTTCAGGCTTGGCTTTGCCACATGGCCATGTCAAAATCACCGTAGTATACCTATCGCGGCCTGGTTGCTCATGCACCATGGACGCATGACATGTTCGACTGCCAATGGCGGTTCTAGGCTGTGTTTGACATTCAAAAAGACCTGGAGATGAAGTGACAAATGGATGCTGCGGTGTGTTGATTCATGAATGTCAACTCAAGAACCATGCCAATCCCAGCATCTTTGGATGAAGCCTGTGTGCTAATCCGCCTGCTTGCCGACGTGTCTAGTAAAAAAATGGTTTCGGGGTATGAACTGTGTTCGTACAGTGAAGTTGAGGATGAATTGTAGGCATGGTGCACTCCCTGAAACTAACATAGCCCCTGAAAATAGGCCATCCCAAAAGGAAACTAGGATTCCAACCATCCATTCTCAGGTTCCATGTTCGTTTTCGGGCATGTAACCAAAAAAGCATCAAGACGCCGCTTTTGTGATTGGAGTGCCTACATTTCTCCCAGGTCATGAGTGCACATCCACAGCCGTGAATTTGGACATCTACATCTGAGATGTGTCCGTTCACAAGAAAGGCTTGCCATTACATCTACCAGGGGCGAGATGAGATGACAGTGACTGGCACATGTTTTTTCAATATTTACTTTTTGGATGTATCCATCTTGGATGTGGATGATATCTTTCTGTATCATACCTTATGATGAAACCATAATGAACCTACTTTGAAAATCAGCATCTCAGCTTGGAAAATCAGCAGCCTCTTTGCTCTCTGGTGAAACTACGAGGCCGGAACTAGATCCAACAGCTGGTAGTTTGGGAGTAAGCTCATATAGATAGCCTTGGATAAATGTTGGACACATATGAATATTGTTTGGCATTAGTGTGAAAAAGATTGAACAACTGAGTGCTCAACTAGATGATTATTCGATATTAAAAAAAAAACATAATAATGTCCTAGATCTAATCTAACAAATCACAGCCTCATACATCGGTATCAGGCGTATGTTCTCGTCGGTTCTGGCTCAATGATCCCAACAAGCGCACCAGGGTGTCGCTGCCGACACCTAACCTCGAGTCGTCGTGAAAAATGGGGGTTTTAAAGGAATCCGTATCTATCAATCCATCGATACACCAAAACATATATACATTTCTATATACACATAGTATATACATATTCCTTGCCTTAAGGAGGTCCCCACTGGGGTCCCCCCTGGATTAATAAAAAAATTAATCCAAAGGTCTTCAGTTAGGTTTGTTGAAATCAACTTGCTGGTCTCCCAGTCTTTTCGAACAACAATTTCCAACTCAAAACCTTGGAATTAAAAAACCTGAACTAATTAATTCGAGGGGTGGGGCAGTTACTGACCCCTCTCCAATTAATTTCCAGGCTGTCTAACCAAAGCCTCCGCCTTTTTCATCTAGAAAGGCACGCTACTCTCATTTTCGTACTTCTGGGAGGGGCTCCGTTTTGGGAACGCTAGCGCCCCCCAAAAAATCACTTTGAACATTGAGACTTGGGCGTCGGAAACTTGCCTGGACATTGAACATGAGATTTAGGTTTCGGAATCTTGCCTTTGAACATGCTTGTTCCTAAGCCTCATCTCCAAACTAACACCTGTCCTGCACGTGGGTTTGGGAATTCATTTTGGTGCTGGTTTGGAACTGGCAGGTAAAAGCAGATACGTAGCATTTTGGTAGCATTTTGGTAGCGTTTTGCCTGATGTTTCAGTCTTTTTACAAAGGCTTGGAGCTGGATGCACCCGGCTCTGTAGAATTACTTGGGGGGTAGTTTACAACTCAAGGACCTGGCAATTAATTTTTGCCCACGCATCTCTAGCCAGTGATCGTGGAGGGTTTGGAAATTTATTTTGGTGCTGGTTTGGAACTGGGGGGTCTTGGATTAATTTGCCATTTGGATGCTAGAAGGCATGTGGGGATTATTTGCTGTTTTCGTGGCAGATAAAAACAGATATGTTGCATTTTGGTAGCATTTTGCCTGATGTTTCAATCTTTTTACAAAGGCTTGGAACTGGATGCATCCTGCTCTGTAGAATTATTTGGGGGGTAGTTTACAACTCAAGGACCTGGCAATTAATTTTTGCCGACGCATCTTTAGCCAGTGATCGTGGAGGGTTTGGAAATTTATTTTTGCGCTGGTTTAGAACTGGGGGGGCCTTGGATTAATTTGCCATTTGGGTGAACGAAACGTCTAAGTGTTTTGCTCTGATTTTGTTGGAGGTTGGTAATTCTTGTTTGGTGAATGAAAACCAAAGTAGGTAAACCTTCCAGCAGCAGGTGAATTATGGGTATGATCTAAGGAAAACTATTGCAAAGTAGGTGCTGTGTTTTTTTAATGAATCATCATTGTTGGTGAATTTCACAAATTCTCTACCCATATGTTCAAAGTCAAGATGGTCTGAAACCCAAGTCTAAAACCCTGTTCAGCGCAACCAAGAAAGCAAACAATTGCAGAAACATGGCGCCTTCGCGTTGATACATTGGTTTGAGTTGGTTTTGGCTCTTACCACACATGATGAAATTCATTGAAATTCAATCACTTTTCATAGACTCCCCCCCACCCCCAATTAATTTCCATTCGTTTATTAATTGGCGGAAATTAATTTGAGTACTCAGTGGGGGTCCTGATTAATTAAATAAGGGATGGAATATGTATATACCATATCATAAAATAGGCAACACCAGACTCTACATCAGAAGCTTTTCATGAAAAAAACGTGGGACCAACTTTACAGGTTTTTGGAATCCACGACTGAAATCAGAGGATTTCATGGCGGCCAAGAGGCTGCTTTACGATGGCTTCTTTGTTCACAAGGTCCGCCCCCAAAATGTCGTCCAGACTAACTACCTCAGCCGTTGATGCATGTTGAAAGGATGGTGAAAGGGTGCAACTTCAAAGACAAAGGCTTCCTGGATTCCAAAAGAACAATCGGTGATGCAAGGATATGCAAGGCGTGGTTCATCAAGAAGATTGCGTGGTGTGACCAATACTTCAGTGAAAAGATATTGTGATATAGCTATCTTTGCAATCAGCTACGACAAAGCGACAATAGAAGCAATAAGGAGAGTCATGACATAAGTTCAGTTGTAAGGCAAGTCCAACTTCTTGACCGAAAATAAAACTGTTGGCCATGGGCGGCTTAGCAGACAGGCAATGACTCTCAAGATCTCCCATTTTGCGAAATCAAACAATTGCAAGTAAGAAATCTAGGGAGGCGTGAAACCACTTGACAACTACAGTCACCGTGCTGTTGATTGCAAACCAAAATCTGGCTTAAAAAACTTCTGCTCACGAAATCCAACACACATCCACAAAACCCAAAGGAATATTTAAACCGACAAAGAAATGGCAAGTATGGAAATACAGAATTTCAACATCTCTATACCTAACCCGCTTCTCTTTATAGATCATGCAGCACACGAGCAAATGCATCTAGCCATCTGTCACTTCATCTGCTTGCCAGTTATCTTCTACAGCTTAGTGCGTTCAAACCATCTCACATCTGAAGCTGTGTCTCGCTAAAATAGATGGACCAGCAAGCAAACAAATCCACAAATCTACGCATGCCAGTTAAAACCAAGAAATGTCTAGAAAGTCTGGCAAGTAGTCTCTTCTGGGCTTCCCAAGTCCCGACAAGCGGCTTCATCCTCATTGAACTTAAAGAAGTCCATATAGAAATTGGTATATTTCGCCTGATGCCGCCAAAAGGGTGTTTCCTTAAATGGTGGTACCCCCAAAACACCCCAAAATGATAATTTTTAGTAGGAAACCCTTGGGTACCACCATTTTAGGAAACCCCCAAAAAAACACTTCAAGATTCGAGTGTGCAGCAATCTCTAGAGACCAGTCTTCTCTGGAGACTCTAAACGACAGATCCGGGACAAGCAACTATTGAGAACAAGGTCCATGCAATGGCTCCAGTGCAGATTGCTGCAGGAATTATGTCCATCCTTAGGCAGATTCAGTTGTGACACCGAATCAAAAAGATGTGACCTTCATCTTCTGGTCTTCAGAGTTGCATTTCTTGGGTTCTGGTTATGTTGGTTATGTCAATCAAACCTCCAAACAAATCCACCAGCCACCATCAGTTATCATCAGTTGCAGTGGAAGTCCTTGGCATGCCAAGTGTCTTGATCCAAGCGATGACCGCAACGCTAAGACAACATGACACGATGCCGGTGCCGAAGGACCTTGCAGGGAACGGTTTGGCAAGGTCAATGTTGAGAAACCGCTCAAAATAGATGTCTCAAAATGTTTTCTTTTTGAAAAAAAAACATACTAGATCGTGATGTCAAAGATTTGTTGAATCCTCCCTTGCGAGCTTTTTGGTGAGTTTTTGAAAAAAGGAGTAGAGTATTCATATGTATTCATAGACATAGAATCTTTGTTTGTGATGTCTTTTTTGATGCCTTTCTTTGGACCTGTTCCACGCCTGAATACAATGGCTCTTTGTTTGTACATCCCTTCGACTGCACGTACCATGGAGCCATCTGGCCCTCGCAAAGCCAAGCCAGTGCCCATCACAGTGATGCACGTGGTCATGGCCACCTCTGGATTAACAGATCTGCAGCTTTCAAGGCGATTACGGAAGGCTCACGGTTGGTGATCAAGAAAAGTCACGATCTTTTGTTTCAAGACGTTTAGCGGTCATGATTCTCCAATGTTTTGATCATTCCTGCGCAATGTGTCTAGTAAAGCTTGTCCGAAATGCAGCAAGCAAGACTTGTTGCCGGCAACAAGTGCGCAGCGTTCAAAGCCCTGCTGTCAAATCAATATACTGATGATTTGGATCTCTATAGTGCTTGTAGTGCTTGATTAAAGTAGACTTCCTGTTCAACTAGGTATTACAACTATAATCATATGTTCAAGGGAACATACCACACTCCAGAGTCTGAGATTCACGCACATCTGAGATTAGCCACAAGCCTCAGATGTTGCAAACTGCGAAGAAAATCTACGTTTTGTCCCTGTATCTCAGATGCCCAAAACATGGCAAAGGTATGCAAAGGTCAATGTTTCTCAAGTGGCTTATGTTCGAAAATAATCTAAAGATGCCAAAATGTGCATGGAATACATTGGAATACAAGTTTCCTTGGGCAAAATCATGGCAAAACAATGCTAAGCCAATCTTATACCTCCAGGGGACGTAATAACGGCAAAAATGTAGTACACACCTTGCAGTGCGAAATGCGCAGTCTCTGGCATGTGGAACTCTACGACCATAACAACCTGAGTCACATAGGTTTTGCAAGCTATATACAAATCACCTTCAAACAGCCCAAAAAGCCAAAGATGTCATCTTAAATACCAAGAACTCATTGAAGCAGGAAGGATCAGGGCTTCCGATTTTTGGTCTCCAAAAACAAGATGTCTCATCATTTTGCTTGAACAAATCCAGCTTCCAAGAACACTTCCATGGTTAAAAGTCCCTGCAACCGTCCAAATCACTACAACTAACTGCTCCCAAGCAACGGCAAAACCTGCTAGTACGGCTGCCTGGGTGCCTACCGCATCAAAATTGCCCTGCAGGGGAGGCTTTCAATCAACTGAGGACAAAAAAGAAGTAAGCAATCAGCCGATTTCAACGGTGAAATGGACTGCAAAACAACGCTGCTTCATTTTTTTTTGAAGCTGGAACTAGTCGAACTCGGAGTTTATTATTAAAGAGCTTTCTAGTTGACAGTGGAACCAAAATCCGCCCAGTGACATTCCGTGAAATCCCGGTTAGGCAAATAGAGACTATAATGGCTTAGTATACTTCAATGACAATTTATCATATCTCGAGGTAGTTTGTCACCTCATTGTAAGGCAACCAACCAGTGAATTCCGGACAAGGGAGGACCAAGGGATGTCTGTCACTTGCCATTCTCTACATATGTTGGTCCCGCTTGTCCTATTACCAAAGGAAGGGGTCCCAGCCTTGTGCAAAGCTAATTCCTTTCCCTTGAGTTCTGTTGCATTCTTTCTGATGGTGCTCGTCAACAGGAGCTTATCCGCGGCGAGCATGACCTGGCGGAACGGCATTCACGACATGCACTGCGGCTGTTGCGGAGCTTGGGATTCCCTGCCTGCAGCAGAAAGCCTTGGCCTTTTTGCCAAGGCTCCTATCTCTCACTGAGCCAAAAAGGCCAGGATTCGTTGGTAGATCACAAGGATTCCTATAGAGGCTCAGCATCACCCCCATGTAATACTTACATGTGTATATGTATATATATATATAACTGGGCAACACAAATAAACAAAATGAAATAAGTATACGGTACAAGTATATAGTCTACATATATATTATAATTTGTATATGTTTTCAGTACTTAATCCATCCCCAACAACAAGCAAGCAACCGGGCTTTTGAACAAGCTCCCCTTTCTTCTTTGTTTGTCATGTTGCGCATGTTGCATTTCCATGAAGCTCAAATAATTGGATGAAGTTTTGTGTCGATTTCTCAGCACATGCAGCGACTCATCCGCCTCTCGAAAGCTTAGGCCAACTGACAGGGACTGCAGGAAGAGTGCGAACTGATCAACACCTGATGCAGCAACGCCCAATTCATGGACCAGGTGAAACCAAGTTGAAAGAAACTGATCAACACCTGATCTTTCTTCATCGACCAACCAACCAAGGGGATACCAAGCTTCGGACTCAATTCACCCAGGCCAGTGGTGTCATGCCGTGCAAAGGCCTGTTGTGTAATGAGCGTGTCATTCATTCAAAAAAAAAGCACACTGTAGCATCATATTTATGAGATACCGTACGTGATACGTGTATAATTTGTATACATTGTCTAATATCTATATAATCATGTATATTGTATATATGGTATGACATATACAGATTACAGTGTAGATTGATGTATATACATTGCTTAATTTTAGGTTCAGGATAATGCGACGACATTGATCAAAACGATATTGTTCAATGCATGAGCTCTCTTTTATCAACTCCTTGTCCTGGTACTCTGCAGATCAATAATGGACACTTTGTCAACGAAGAAGTGGTGAGACAACAAACACCTCCCTCATGCTGACAAAGAATGCCCTGAAATCTGTTCAGGATTGGATACGTGCATTAATTGGATGCGTGCACAATGTCTCTCTTAGCATTAGGCAAAACCATCCCCATCACTTCCACCAAAATCTCTCCATGGCTTTCTCAGCACATCTCTGCACTTTTAGTGGAAAGCACTGCATGAAGAGTCGTTTGAATTTGTTCCAGGAGCTGCGAAGCTCTTCGAAACTTCAGACCTTCCTCTGATGCGCTGAAGGCAACACTTGAAGTCAAAACATTGCCTCCCAGGGTTTATCTATGTAATGTCTATAGTGTATGTAGTTGTTTTCCTTGGGGAAACGAATCACCTGAAAAAAACATCCATGTTTCAGCATTAATGTTTTGGACCATTAGGATCTAGGGATGTTTGGCCATCCAAGTTGGTTGCGCCTTGTAACGAACTTTCCTCAAAAGTTGCAAAGAGCTCAAGTGCCTGACCCAAAAAAAATGAGACATAAATGAGACTTTGAAACAAGATAATAACACCACATCAAAAGAATTTATGATCTATGATGAGTGGTACCAAGATGTAACAGTCATAATATATATATATGTAAATATATATAGATATATTGTACATATATATATATATACACATGATATTAGATAGAAACATCTATGAGGGTCACCTTGTTGTTACTCAAGGAAATTGCACACATATCCTGATTTTCAAAACATGCAACCCGAAAGGAGCTCCAAAATCCTTCTGGAAGCCATCATTCGGAGGCTTTTTTTCAGCCACAAATCATTCAAGAAACCAAACATCCTTGTTTCTCCGTCAATCCTTCGGTTGACAAATCAGCGAATTTCCAAATTAGAAAAATTTACTTTCAATTTTTTCTTCTTAACTGATACAGTTGTGATATGTTATGAGGGATGTTCCTCGCCTTTTGCCACTGGTGCTGCGATTCACAGGCTCTCACCACTGCCTGCAATGACTTCCCGCACTTTGTTCGACGCTTCAAAAAGCAACCACAAAAAGTGTCACACAACTGAAAGTAATGTTAAAATGAGAGGCAATTCATGAAAAGTTGCGGAAAACAAAAGAGTTATTCTCTTGGCAACTTGGAAGCATAGTATGCAATAGAATTGCACTTCAATATCCTGGACTTCATTTCGTTCATGAAGTGCATAGCCCATTGCCAACGTTGTCCTTTCTCGCAGGCGCTAATGGTGGATGTATATGTGATACTATTGCCTGTGAGCTTCTTGTCGAGAAGGTCCTCCAACAATAGAAGTGCCCATTGCCATTGTTCAGCCTTCTCACACGAACTGATAGCCGCACTGTAGGTGATGACATTCCCTTCCAATTGATTCCTTAGGATTTGATGTGGGTCCATGAAATCACAAGCATTTAATCATCTAAGTGGCCAATTTTTCGAAGAAGATTCGTAATAAAAAGAATCTCACAGTAGCTATTGTGGAACGTCTGGAATTCAGAACTGGCTCCTTTGAACCTGGTCAACCTACACCACTATATAGCACTCTCTTAGAGGATGACTCTGAATCAGAAGTTGAGGATCTCCTCTACATCCCAAAGTAGTTGGATGGCTTTTTGCCACTGCCCTGCTTTTTCACAGCCACTGATCGCACTGTTGAAGGTGATGATACTGCAAGTCCTTAGGCCGGTACCCGACTTTTGGTAATCCAGTAATCCACATCACCAATCCATCACTCCTGGTTTCGGTAGTGTGCAGTGCTTTTAATTTCATTTGAAATATGGCCAAATATGATGAATTAGCATAACTTGGCAAAGTTTGATCACAAAAATCACTCAGAACCTGAGGAGAGCTGCCGATTTTGAGCCGACTCCTTCAGCAAGTAGAGTCCCAATTCCCATTCTCTGGATTGTCCACAAGCACTGATTACTGCACTGCATGTAACATCATTTGCCTCTAAAGCGTTGCACTGAAGATCCTTCAGAAGTTGAATCGCCCATTCCCATTCCTCACCACAAGCAATTGCAGAATTGTAGCTAATCAAATCGTAGCTATTGTAGGTAACCAAAAAGCTCAGGATGGACAAAGCCCTCTGCCACTGGCCACTTTTTTGGCATGTACTTAGGACAGCATTGAAGGTAATGAGACCTGCCGGAAGGTTCTGGGTATCAAGGTCCTGCAAAGTCACTGCAAAGTTGAAGGATCTTCATCCAAAGGACCACAGAAACACCTTTCAGAAATAAGGCATCACCTCTCGCTATTACGATATTTCACAAAAATCTAAAATACATACCAAAAAAACGCATCATTGTAAAAATGATGCGGGAAAACAGGCATTCAAGATCATTCAGGTCTGTTGCCAAGGAGGCATGTTTGACATCAATTGAAGGACATGCTATCGAAAACACATGAGTGGTGTCAGAAACCATGAAGAATTTCCATTGCACTGGTTTGTTGTGTTGTTCCAATCTAAATGGTTTCTGCTACAAGTTCTATATCATCAACCCGATAGGATCCCACTGGATCCCATAAAGAAACTATCTCACATTCAATATCAATGTGTTTACTGGGCCATTGAGGTTGACACTCGTCGCATCCAAACCCATCGGATGTGAGATATCACTCCTCTAAGAGCTGAATAGCGATCTTCCAACGAGTGCCGTCCATGGCAGTGATTGCAACATTACCTCGACCATTGCGAATCAGGCAAAGGATGCATATAGATTTGTGACAGGTATCTCTAAAAATGCCTTGGAATTTTGAAGCCTCCCAAAATGGGTGCCTGTATAGACACGTATTGTTGCTGCGAATTGATTCCAAATATAGCTACAGCACATAGATCCTGTTATAAGATCATACAAGAGAGAGAGAGAGAGAGAAAAAAAGAGGGACAAACACACAGAAACCAATTGTAATGTAAATACTACTTAACCATTGACATCCGTGGGTTACCATCCCAAATCTTTTTGCTTCGTTTCCATTGACCCCATCAGCATTCACTGACTTTCAATCTCTGCCTTTATTGGTCTCCCAGTTTTGCGGAGAGATTCCAACTTGAAGGATGGTTCCCTGGCTTTACATATTGGACTAGTTTTGCTGCTCAGGCGCTTGTAATGATGTCCCCTCTCATCTGTTGCTTCACTTCTTCCAAGGATTGTAAGGCAAGATGCCAAGAGGGCATGTCACTCATTGCATATGCTGCTATCATTGAATTGTAGGATATCAAGTTGCCTTGCAAATCAAGCGTCTTCATATCAATGATGTATTGTAAACCCAGCTTCCACATGGCTCCTCCAGCCTCTTGAGCTGAAGAAATCGCTGAGCTATATGTAACTACCTGCAGTAGGTTGGCTATCATGGCTGAACAAAAAAGCTAAGATAGATTCAAACACCTCCTATACCATGAAAATTGTTGGCGAATGCTGGAATCCCAAAATCTTATCAAACATTTGAACTGATTTCTCAACTTCCTCCCAAAAAAATACATGTTTGACTTTCAACCATTTTTTGTGACCATCCAAATTCAGCCAAATTCGTAGCAAGAGACTGTTCCCTGCAGCTGCATTGACTTCACCTCTGAGATGAGTTCATTGGCCTTGCCGCTGATTTGGGCCTTGGGTGCCTACGTCTGCTTGTTTATATCTGCACATCGTTTGTGGCCACAATGTAGTTTACAATGTAGTTTGTAGGAGGTACTGTACTACACAAAAGTTAAAAAAAACACCTGTCTAATATGTCATATTGAAATCAAACAAAGAGCCTCACACTCTAGAGCAGGGTGAGGTGAATGTTCCTCAAAGGTTTTCACTTCGGATCTGTGCCCCCTTGCTAAACAACACGGCTCTGACGACGCAATGGCAGCTCATTAGACTAGTAGACTGGTTGCGAGAAGAAACTCCATGAACCTGGACAGCAAAACGAATAAAAGTATCATAATTTTAAATGTATCTGTATCATAGTATCCATCCCTCGTTGAAATTCGCCCTTCGGCCTGCTGCCAATCAGACGCCTCGATCGCGGTGTTGTAGGTAATGAGATCCGCACTTTCCAGTTCAAACAATTGCAAAGCCCGAATCCATGGCATGTTGCAGGCGTAGATCGCTGCATTTCGTGCTGCTGCTCCTGCTGTTTGAAGGACACATCAAAAGAAGAGTGTTGTGTGGTTACGCTCAGACTGCAACAAAAGATACAGTATTTGAGTATTTGCATGCTGTGTATTCTCTTGCATATTTGCGTGTATGTGTGTTCAAGTGTGCACGTATCTGTCTTCAGGTATGTGTGTATATGTGCGCGTCCGCATCCGAATTCGCGTTTTCTGCAAATGAAAACACCAACATTAACAAGCGACAAGGGTGAAACATGTGAGATCAGAAATAAAGCCAAACACATGCAGAGACCCTAGTTTATCAAACATCAGGAAATACAAGGCAATACACAGCAAATTTATTTGGGATTGCCCCCCAATGGCATCTAATCTTTCTAGACGAGGGATCTGCATGTCACCTTGTTGTAGCCCATCTTTGGGCCTGTCGGTTTGGACACCTGTTGTGTATGTTTGTGTGCTCACTAGGTGAGGTGTGAGTCAAATGAACCTATAGCTTATGTAAGTCTTCCTGCAAACTTCTCATGTAGACTGCATCTATATCAACATGAAGGGATCATGCGCTACCTGGTCACAAAATCAAAAAAAAACACCATATAAAAGAATGGAGACTTCAGTGTTCGTAGATAAAACCAATGATTCTGACACAATTGAATAATGCGCAAAGCCACATCTCCCCTCAAATTGAGACCTCCATTCCGATATCTCCCGTATCACTCCTATAAGGATCTCTGATTTGTGGGAAGCATATCCCTGACATGATTTCTGACGAAAACCTGCTAGAAAAGGTCTGTAACCAGCCCGAAATCATGGAGTTTTGAGGTGTGCTGGCTTGTTGGGGATTGTGGTCAGGAGATGAAAAGAAAAAAATGCTTCGTTTCAAGGACTTTCCATATATCCATATCATGTTCATTTCATCAGTCTTTGAGCCTTGGGATCCTGATGTCAAAAAAAATGACAATCTCATGACAGTTATATCTCAAAGACTTCCATCCCTCCAACCCCGCCTGAAAGCCCTAGAGTTCTCGTAAAAGTCAATCGTTCCAAAGAACGCCACCATGGAATCTCCATTGAAATAAAGCTACTCAGATCCTTTTGCACCTTGAAATATCGCAATTCTGACAGTAAAGATTGTGCCAAGGACCATGATAAACCATTGCCAATGCTGTTAAAGGTGATGAGATCAGCGCGAAAAGCGTGTTGCCTGGCTGAAAACCGCTTCATTGAACTATAGATTCATTGAAGACATACACCGGATGGAGGTGATTATGTTATGGTTTGTTCCTCCTCAACTATAAATTGATATGGTAGTTTCAATAGGTAAAGGTGCTTCCAATATATATAATTCAATCGGCATGTTTGTAGGATAGGCTGAAGCAGCATGTCTAAACAGTGCATTGTACCACTTGAAGACGCAAAATGCAAAATGCCATGTTTGATGGAATTTTATGGGAATTTCAACACTTGAATCTTGAATGACTACCCTCCAGGGAACTAACGTATCCCCCAAAAATGGCATTTTGAAGATGATTTTCCTTTTCCCCAGGTGGGATATTTTAATTCCCTGGAGGGTACTCATATTTGCATCTTTTTGACAACCCCAAGTTCCTCACAGTGGCTAAAGAATCATATGCCCACTCCCAACGCTCTGCTTTGGTAAATGCGTGGATCAAAGCATTGCAAGTCACAAGGCTGCCTCGGTTCAAGACTGACATATCTGCAATATAGAAGTGAAATCATGATTAAAAAAATCATAAAACAATCATGAAACAACAGTTTATGAATAAAATCCACAGCATTTCTTCTACTTTCAGGGACAAGAATGGATTCAAGCCTTGAGCCCGAAAAACTCTAGACACCGGTGTGAACCATGTCGTCATCGCCGAGACTAGGCACACCGACACACTAGAAAAAAGGTGCTCATAACGCAGGGTAACATTGAAGCAAGTCATCCTTCAACTGATTCACCAAAAGTAAAGCTTCATGCCAGCGTCCAGAACGGCCACATGCACCAATGGCTGCATTGTAACTGATCACATCCTGAGGAGCTGAAAAGCTGTGGATTTCTAACGACACATTTGGAAGATCCTTGGCATCTGCACTTGTTTCGGAATGGTGTAGAGAAAGCTGCCAGCGCTTGTTGCAGAGCATACGCAGATTTCAAATGTATAATAAAACAACATGAAAAACAATCCACATTACATCACATTACACAATGAAACATGAATGTGGAATAAATTTTCCAGAACATGCTTTCAAATTCAGTCCTTTTGCTGCAAAGAGTGCAGCAACTGAAGAGCATCTTCCCACTTTACGGCACTGGAGTATGCACTGAGGACCGAGGTGAAAGTAACCAGGTTCCCTTGTATCGATCTGCTCGAAAAGTCGGCAAACAAACCAAGGGTTTTTTGCCACTCTGCGACACTCTGACATGCCGACAAGGCTGAAGTGAAGGCAATAACATCTGCTTGGAAATCAAGACATTGCAGCTCTAGAAGCAAACATACTGCAAGTTGCCATTGTGATGCCTTTTTGCAGGCATTGATGGCAACGTTGTATTTGAAAACATCTGGCTGAAGCTGAAGCAATGTCTCTTGCCAGCTTCGATGGTGCATCCGTCATGGCCATTGACATCGTGCCATGAGAGACTTGAAGCACCGACACCCGGTGGCCAACGTGGCAAACATCCTTCACACCATCTCTAAATTGCACTTTGTCGGGTCCACGCTGATTCGGCTCTTGATGGGTGGCATACATGTTTGAGCAAAAAATTGTATATATTTTTGTGGGCGCATGGTACAGCAAATGCAAGATGGATGGTGATCCTTTTTTTGTCCTTTGGAGAATTTGCCTCAAAATATGATGTTGTCTTGGCTTTGGTGCTGCTTGACAAACAGGGGAGTCGTTAAAAAAGAATCATTCAATACCCAAAAGACATCTTGTACTGCCCATATCGCACTTCAAGCACACAGCATACAAACAACTAATATCTATTAATATCTAACATCTCATCCATACTGATTCTGAATTATCTCTCCAATCTGTTGCCATGCTTGAAGGCAGCTTCCGTTTGACTCCTGCAATTAAGCCAGGGCTTTATCCCGGCATTCTTGTGTGGAATTCACCCTGACCACGAAAGGGCATTAACTCTAGTTTAAGTCGCGACAAGTCGTGGTCAAAAAAATCATTGAAAGAAAAAATTCAGTGCTGATACCAACTTTGGTTCAATTCCGGAAAAAACAGAAATCATCCCCAACCAACCATCAAAAACGTATGTCTGTGCCTGAACCCAATTGCCCTTGGCACGTGGACGCCGAAGCAAAGCTCCACGAGCGCGTGCCAAGATCACCTCTCATAAATTGATCTCGTTGAGATCTGACTCTCTACTTATTTCCATGGTCCCTGGTAGAAAATCTTGAATATTCCAGTATGCAGTTTTAAAAAATTGCCCCAAGAGATTCGGAGGCTTCCGAAAAAAATGGAAAACACACAATGTGATTCCATCCACACTCCCAAAAACTCTCCCAGCTAAAAGGAATAAAAGCCAGTCATCTTCTTCTCAAAAAACCCTGCTGGCCAGCTAATTTCCCGTATTTATCAAACACCATGGAAATCCAAAGCCTATTTTTAACATAGTCGTTCCTACAACCATTTGAAAAAAACGATGGTGGACATCGGCCAATAGCTATCGGCTTTAAGTCACCTTTAAACACCAACCCATCACGTGGCCACAACCCACTCCTGAACATCCTCGTTCATCTCGACTGCTGTACCTCGGGTGTTTCGGTGATGTAACTTTGATCAACCTGCACCAGCCACCCCTGGTGTCATCGTCTCCGTTGTTAAATCAATAATTGTTGAAATGCGTCATTTTTTGAGAAGAACAATAAGCAAAGCCAATCATCTACCTTGGATAACATGTTCAATAAAAGTGGGCATTTCTTTTTCAATAAGCTTAGACCATTTCAATTTTTTGTCAACCGGCAATTAGATTATATATGCAAGAAAAAGTAGCTGGCAAGAGATTAAGCAGTTGTTTACCATGTTTCATGTTCAGTCACAATCATTTTGATTAAGAACTATCTGTATCGACTTATGGCGCATTGTTCCAAAAAGAACGTTTGCTGGTCAGCAAAATACAACACGACTTACGATATTGATCAGCCAAATACTACAGGTAAAATACAGTAAATACATGTAAATACATACATTGTATACACCGGGGAGAAAGTATAGGTGAAACGACTCACCGGTTTAATGCACCGGACAAGCAGAAAGTAGATTTCGCCATTTAGAAGTTGCAAGTCGTTGCCCTTTTCACTTTTGTTCAACTGTATCGAAAGGACACTGACCATATATACGTTCTTGCCCTGTTTCATTTCTTTTGATGTGCCTGTCTCATATTCGTCTGATTTATAAGGCACTGCAGATCAACCGGAAACATTTATTCATACGTGACATTCAGCTTCATATGCTCAAAAATGATTTCATTCATGACTAATAGCTATTCCTACTGGAGCACAGTCGAGGGCACTTCTCCGTTTTTTGACAGGTCTTGACATGTTGGAAGTTCCCTTCAATGTTTTGCTGCTTGTTTTACATATCCGTTTGTGAGAAAAAATGCATTCTCCATCACTATCCTGCTCTCTCCATTCACCATCTCTTCTCTTAGCCGCCTCATTGTCTCTCCATTGCTCACTTGTTCTTGAAAGCTCATCTTCTTGAGAAAATTGAATCAAAATATAATTATCATTGACATCGTACTTCAACTCCACTATTGACCAAATACACTGGCACAGTCAATGTTGATAATTACCTTTAAGAGGCGTGCCATCGACGAAATGACTCTCGTTCCATCTACACGTGTTAAATATTAAATATGATGTCAGTATGATCTCGAGTCTTGCCCAAAGACATGAATGTTGATATGTATTCAGTATTCATATACGTGTATATATATATATATGTCATACCATATATCAATTGTCAATAGATGTTGATCACCCAAAAACATGAAGCTTGGGTGATAGTCAAGGGCATCTTTACAAAACCAGGGTCCCAAGCTGCGCGGACGGCTGCTAGAAGCTACCTTAGCTGTGCAGAACATCTCTGTGTTTGTTATGTGATTATTGTAATTATATGTAATTATGCTTGTTGAATGGCTAGAACCTTCAAGTACTTAGAGTATCATGACGTCATATCAAGCTTGATGTCCAACACCATGTTTAGAAGGACTCTCCATATATCTGTCTATTATTCATATATTGATAGCATCAACCGCTGCACAACGACCAACAAAGGCTATCCAAACAAGCCCTTTCCCTCCAGTCCATTGTCAAGTGGCCGTCTCCGCTTCCAGAAGCTTGTGTCCAGGCCGCCAATTCGATGCTGAAAAGCCACCAACTGAAGCGGGGAAAGCGAATAATGTTAGATGAATATCACAAAATAGATTCAAACTAGATCTTATCAAATCATGATAGGAACTTGCAGCGACAGGGAAGCATCCAAACAATTTCCGCCTGATAAAAAAAAAAAACTAGACTTAGGTTCTAGGTTTCTCAACTGTTCGGTGCGGCAGATGATGCAACAACCAAAACAACCTCAAGACTCAACATGGTACCGCCCAAAAACTCATGCCTGGTGGTGGTGGTCTGGGCATGCCGCGCTGAGACGAAAGCAAAGAGTGCAACCAGTTGAACTATAGGTTGTTTGTCAAATGATTGTACAAGGTTTCTAAAGCATCCTACCGGTAGGCGGTTAGCCGGATGGGAGAACCATGAAAAGTAGCACTGATTTTAGATGCAGGACATAGGAAAAGAATGAAAAACAATGCGTGTTTCAGTAGTCTATAACAGTGCTCAATATTCTGGATCTACGGCACAAGTGTCCAATACTTTGTATCACCGCCTATGAATTCGGTAGAATTGCTGTTGAGTAGGGAGCTTTTCTGGACAAATTGGAAGGAAACCAGCAAGGCAGTATCATAATCTCAAGCTTCCAAAACCAAATGAAGACATTCGCTCTCACTTTGATTGGTCATCTTGAATGAATCAATTCAATTTCCCAAAAAAATCAAATGCCATTCCTATCCTCTCCTATTTACATCTTCTTCCACCCACTTCCCAGAAGCTTCGCCTTGGGAGGGAGTGGCTTCGGCCCAAGCTCGGGGATGTCTCCCCTTGGGCAAAAGCAGGGAAGCGTGTATTTGCAGAAGCACTAAAAGTGAACATTCAAGATTGCAAATTATTTCAATCTTATCATTATATGCAATGCCTAGTAGCCTGTATTTCTTGTTGTGTTGTGTAGGTCTCATATTGGGACATACCAATAGTGCCGCTCGGGCCGGCTTGCCTCTATGACGTAGAGTACCACTACAAGTATAGATATATAACAAGGTGTGAGGACGCGAGGTGAGGCTGCTTAACTACTATGATCATTTGAAGAGCTGCATGATAAAATTCACATTCGACAAAAATATCAACCAAAGCCTGCAAAACACTCAAAAAGACTCCCCAGAATATAGAGTTTGATAAACCATTTCAATTTCCTTGACATGAAAAGTATTTTCACTAGTATATTCGTGCCTTCTAATCTGAGGTTCTGAATTTGTCAATTTTTCTAACACAAATCTCCGCAGAAGTTGTGGTCCCTTCCCAGCATCCAAGGCCCCCCAGTCACCTGGATGGTGGCTCGGCCTTCAAAACTGGAGCAAATTCAAAGAATTTGCCTCAAAACACGATATCTTGTGTGTGATCAATCGTAAACATAACATACTATACATACCTAATAAGTATATATATATACCCTACAATCCTACAAAATAGCTTCAACACTGTCATCAAGCTCCAAACACTTCCAAAATACAATTCATAAGAAGACAAATTCATAATTCCGTTCCTCATGCAGGCGTAAAATGAGAAAGGATCAACAATGGTAAACACACAAAACATCCAAGTTGTGATGACTTCGAATATGTTTTGACATAAATTTCCACCCCCGTTCACACTTCGGTCACTGACCCGCTCCTCAGGCCAAGGTGACTTCCGGGCCTCCCCCAATGGTATGGGATGGATCAATATGGGCACGTTTTTTGGGGGGTACCTTACAAATCAATGAAAAAAAAATGCGGAAAAATAACTACAGCCCCAGCAATTCGTAGTAAAAGAAACTGTAAGGCAAAGAAAAGATATTGCAGCAGCTGTTGGGCTCCCCAATATCAACTTCTCTGCCAGCAAAAGTCAGTTGAGTTGTTGCCCCCAGACTAAGCAATGAAACTCCACGTTCCTCTTTTCATCTTGTTTCCTCTTACCCAGATCAGTGAAAGGAGGAAACCTTCGTCATGTTGCGTTGCCATGATAGCAGGTTAAAAAATTGCTGCGCACCCTTCATGACAATAAAACTTGTTGAACTCATCATCTCCCTGTTGTTGGCTGTACCAATTGTTGGGGAGCATTAGCCGCGCAAAAAACTACATCCATTATCCATCGAAGTTCCATCCTATGACGAAGTCCTGGTTGATGGCGATTTGCATAAGTGGCAATTTCATATTGATTTTGGTATCCTCATATCAAATTCACCACTGGTTTTTGATCATTTTTAACATCCCCTACCCTAAATCACCCTCACCCAACCAGCAGGACCCATTTTTTTCACACCTCCGGAGGCGGTGGTGGCACTGCTGCCTGAGATATTTGGAAGTGGGGTCGCCAGCTCAGCTTGTGTTCAAACATATTCAAATTATACCAAACCGTTAAACCATCCCAAATCCAAAACCCCAAAAAACCATAAAAATCCATAAAGAATTCCCTTCCAAAACCATTGAAAAACCATCGCGGAATTTTCTGCGCTATATCGAGTTAAGTACAAGCACAGCCTGCACTTTTCAGGAGTCTCCAAGGGTCACTGGCTGCCACTGCTGCATTGTGGCATGACCCCGCGCAAAACTGAGGCCTACTTGAATGCCAACGCTCAGTTCGCCACGCCAAGTGGTATTTGACAACATTTTTGGACCGCAGTTCATGAACCCATTTTGTACATCACATGTGTACGGTTCATGACTTCTCCCAAAGGAAACAGCTTAAGCAAACCAGAAAAGGAAGCATTTGCCTATTTTTTATGTCACTACAACATCACCGAGGCAGCTGTACTGGGAGAAGAACTACAAAAGGTCTCGTCAAATCTCTTGGACCATGGAAAATGGCAACAATTCGTCAGTGCGATCCTGATATATGCAATGATACTGACTCTTGCCATCATACTTGATCTTGCAATCATACTCAGACCAGTCACCACAAACACACCGATTTCTTTGGGTTTGCTTTACTTCCGTTTGTTCAAATGCATTTCGCCCTTCAAGCCATCTGAGTATAGGCATGGAGCCGGTGAGGTGCCATCAGTATCTTTTCATGTCATCATACAGTAAATATCAATGAAAACCTAGAATTCAAACGTTCTTGCTACAAGTACATCCAGAACGCAAAAGCCAAGAGATTTTGCACATTTCATCACATTTGACAAACCTTTTGCAGCCGGAATCAGCGACAGCAACTGCAAGTGTTGCTGCCAAGTGCATTTGCCCTACCTCACGATGCTCTCAATCGTGCTCATTCAATCAGCCTGTGCGACACAGCCAAAGTATTTCCAGCAGGAGTGGAAAAACAGGCGCATATGGCATATCATATATATATATATATTCATCATATATATATATATAAATAAACTATACATATCTTTTCACCACTCCGAAACCTTTTGGGGTGAAATTGTTTGACATCATTTACCATAATTTACCCAAAATTATTGGCTTTTGCAGATGGGAGTTCGTGCTTGCCATTCCATTCCTATCTCTTCAAGTCCTCACGTGGAATTATGTCGATACAACTTACTTGTATTCCACCAAAAGAATCCCAAGATCAAATTTCCAGAGATCAACCATGTCCAAATGTTCTTGTCGGGTTACATCAAACCATCATTGCAACTTCGAATGGGTTTCCAAATCCTTAACAATCAACTTGAGTTTTTGTGCGTTGGACAACCAACAACTATATAATATTATAAATAACTTACCATTCAACAGGACATCCCTATCCAACCTCATCATCAACCATCAACAAAATACATCAACATTAACCCCATCAATCTGGTTTCCATCCCTCCCATTTGGTTGTTGAATCCGTTGGGTTGTTCTCCAGCAACCCCCCCATGGAACCTCCCCACATGGTTGTCCCCCTCACCTTGCGTCGGAAAGAACAGCCTTCTGTGAGTCTGGCAAGGCCACCAGTGGGTTGGCAAAGCATCACGTTGCAATTCCTCAGCGTCGACTTCTGACTTCTGAGTTTTCGGCCTCCATGAGTTTTTAAAGGTAAACAAATTGGTGCAATATTGTGGAGAATTGATTGATGAAATGTCTGTCATAAAATTCATAAAAGCATTGGCCCCTGAACTAATAGATCTTGGGCGATAGTACACAGGCAAGAAGCCACCACTTTGGGCTAGCCCACTTTGGGCTAGCAATACAATGGCAATCACTCAAATTCATCACAAGTTCACGTCCTGTGAATCAAAAACCAAAGGATCACCAACAACATGAAAGACTGGTGTCTAGCTGCCTGTATGTAGCATCATGTAGCCCGTCTGTCATGCTAAATGTCCCTGCGTTTCATTTACAAACACAGAAAGCGTCCTCGCTCATCCATGAACAATAATGAAAAAATGTCATGTCTCGGCACAGTCCCAGCCAAGTTCTGTTGTGTGATCAATTTGGCACTCAAGTTTCCCGCACAGCACGACGGTCTGGGCGTGGCTAAAGACGGTTGTAATCTGCAAACAGCCAGGGCACCTGAATAGATTTAGTGCAGGCACAGAGAGGATGGGAGATTGTTCACCATTGATCCGTTCCAGAAACTGACAAGCAAAATGGACCTCGATTCAGAGCCCTTTATGAATGGTTACATATGGTTACCATGCTACCATGCCGAGGGCATTGCTGGATGGAAGCCGCGTTGGTTAGTATCATTAATCTGCAGCTCTCGTTGGTTGTAAGCATGCAAGATCTCTTGAATTACCACAGGATTACTATGGGTTACTTCTTGACTCACAAGTCATAACTCATGACTTATAAAAAGGTGAATGTGGGTCAAAGGCGTAGAAAGGACATCCCAATATACCAGTAGCATGAAATGGCCACTTCTTAGCAAAGCATGATCAGCTCATACCAAGTTGCTTCACATCCATGAAGAAGCCTGAGACACGCCAGCCATGGAAAATGAAGGCATCTGTATCTTGCAGGTCTGAAATATGTATCTGCACCAATAGAAATTGCATCATCTCAAAGTCATTCTTGCTTTGCGGCCCTAAAATCTTCAAGATTCAGATCTTAGCTTAGAGCTGTTCGGAGACTGGATCATGCGCTTCAACTTGTGCTTGCACTTCTCCTGGCACCGCATATTCGATGGATCATGTCAATCATGGAACAAGAAGAATCTTCGATGGAAAAGAAATTGAGACTCCCCCAAAATCCAGCAGTTGAAAGTGGTGAAGTCACTTGAAATCCTTTTTACAATTGCAATTTTCTTCGTCTTTGAATCTTTGATAGCATCATGATGGAAGAATGCTGCACGTTACAACAAAAATTGCGACGGGATTCGAGACTTTCCTCACCTCGCGGGCATCTGGGTTCAGCAGGTCGATATCCATCTGGGCGGGTCGGTCGGAGTTGAGAATTTCAGGAGGATACTAAGGAAATTACACCCCCGAAATCTAACATAGATACCAAAAATGACGCTTTGGAAATGTTTGGAAAATGTGTCTCCTTTCAATCCAATAGCTATTTTGGGTATCTATGTTGGATTTCAGGGAGCAAATTTTGGTTGAAAGCACTCACAAAAAGAAGTATTAAATAACAAACGATGCAGTAATAATTGTACATCCACATTGCATATATAATCATATATACATGCTGGACTGATACACTGATACACGTACATGAGAGATATTGGAGACATCTGCGAGACATCAGCGTACGGTGTGCAAAGTGTGGGATTTACCCCCGAGCTGCCCATGCGACCAATCGCAAGGAAAGGTGGGAGTGAATTGTCCTTTATTGAAGCGACCCTGACATTAGTTATCTTGTTTAAAGGAGAGAGGGGCCATTTGCACCAGACCTGTGCATGTATATGTCAGTGTAGTACCAGGCGGTCATGAAAATCAATAAATTACAAATAATATGTATTCAAGTGTCTAGTGAGGGGGCCGTCACTCAACAGCCTGCAGAAAAACTACACAAACTTATGACTCCAACAAACGTCTTAGCAGGAAATTCCATGGTACAATTCTCCTCAGAAAGACTTGCCCTGAGTATATCATCATATAATACCATATAATATCATATAATATCATACCAGTAGTACCGCACAAGGCGGTGGCGGAAGTTTCAAGAATAGGAAACGTATAGGAGAGATTGATTGCTGTGAGTGACGGATGTCAAAGCAAAAACATTGACCAACTGACTAACTAGCTAACTGACTAATTGACTGGTTGACTGCCCGATTAACTGAGTAATTGCCTAAGTGATCAACTGACCTATTGACTGACTGACTGACTGCCTGACTGACTGACTGACTGACTGACTGACTAATTGATTGACTGGTTGACTGACTGGCTGACNTTGTCGGAAGTTTCTATTTAAACTTCCTTCGATAATCATATAATATCATATAATATCATATAATATCATATAATCATATAATATCATATAATATCATATAATATCATGTACTATATAATTTCTACTTCTGGCCACTACATTGTGCTCAGATTTTCGAAACAGTGATAATCTCACATCATGGTATCATCCCATCCATGAATCTGCGCCTTCCAAAGAAGTTGGGGGGTGCAATGCAACACCGCCACTTAGGCTTGTTTCAAGATACCCGGGCTTGAACCAAAATGTTCAACAAAGACACCGACCAGTCTCTGATGAGAAGTGCTGGAAGACCATAAAAGGGTTGGTTTGGTGCATGTTTGCAATGCTTTTAGTAAGGTGACCTTTTTACAATGATTTTTTTTTGAGGAGTTGCAGGTCCGTGAAAGGTGATGGAGTAACACTCATCCAAGGGTGAAGCTCAAACAACAAGCAACTCTGACTCATGAATTTCGTGCCGGGAAAACCGCTGGTGTGGGTCTGAAATGATCAATAATTACCAGCATTCTTCCGGTTTGGGTGGCGTTGAAACCCAAGTGATGGTGCCTGATTGCAAGAAAACACCCTTGACCACCCTGTTGGTCCCCCCTAATAAGATCCAGTCAAGTATTCACTCAAATATGATGTTCGAAGATGTTTGAAGCGGACAAAAACACTCACTTCTCAGCAGTCTCTATGAGTCTCAAGACTCAATACATTTTGTGCCAAATGCCCAAACTCAGCTGAGGCTCCCGTACCGGTGCCGTCCGGGCAAAAGGTCGTGGGCCGTCACTCTCACTGCAGAGATTTTGATTTTGCATGTTTTGGACATGGAAGAAGACAGACATCTCAGACTAAATCAAGGTGGAGAGCGTTCTGAGTTTTTAATTCAACTCCAGAAATATCGCTTCATAAGTTCCCATGTTCATCTGTGAATTGGGTTTAGGTTCAAAATGATGAACCCCAAAATATTGAATGGATAGAAGACCAGACAACAGAATCATTATCAAGATCTGTGCTCTCAAATTAGGTTTTTTCCGATAGCCGATACCAATAATAATTTCTTAAGCCAACACAAATCTTTATCAACAACTCGAAACATAAAAATTGTCTGCACCTGTAGGCCTGCAGCACCGGCAAAGCCAAGGCCTGGTGCCGGGATTTTGACCAACGGAGAATCATTCCACCATGATAAACATATCATAAACATATTGGGAGAATTAATGATAAGGATGATACAAAACATAATCATCCAAAGTGAGTGGAGAAAACATGTCATTGGTTTTATCATGGTTATCATTTTGGATCTCAGGGTAGGAGCGGCTTGCTTCCGCAGTTACAGTGGGAATCTAATGTTGAAGTGCTTTTGAAATCTTGAGTATTGCTTGCGCGCCTACGCGCAGTTTCGTAGTTTTAATAGTGAACGCCTAATACTCTCCTAATGAGTCGGTCACCCTTCCTTCAAAAACAGAAGACAGGTTTTTCGGATGTTGGCCCATGTCAAGTATGACATGGAGAAATATCATTTTTGCAGCTTCGAGCTGTTTGATCATCTCTCCAACTTGACATGTTCCAATCATTCTCGAACTGAATGAAAAAAACATCCTGACTGCGCCTGACCGTTGTGCATGAAAAGAAATATCTAGAAATATATTTAGAACAGAAGGCTGGCATCCGGTACCACCTGACATGCAGGAAATCTTTAAACCACATATCGGCTGGTGCAGGATTTCGATCAACAGTATCATCACTAGGACAAACTAGTTACTAAGATGTGCTTGGAAATTGTATTATATGTTTTATAAAAGCAAAAGGATTCTTGGTATTGTAAATCCCTTCCAAGCACCAGCAAATCCTCACCTCTCGAGCACTAGGCCGCTCTTCAGCAGTTTTGGACAAGAGCAGTGCCACCAACTGGGACCAGCTCGCTGGCTTTGTCATTTTGAGTGAGTTTAAATTGGATCCAAACAAAATACACCAAAGAAAATTACCATGGAACATATTCATGGAGGTTTGGAAGATCATTTTTCTTTCTAAATGGTTGATTAGTAGGTTCCATGTTAATCTTCCAGGGTATAACTGAGACCTCTAGCTATTTGCATGTGTTTTGTGATGCATTTAAGAGTGTGGGAATAATGGCTGCCATTTTCTAGTATAGGTGAAATAATACACCGAGTCAACGGGCAAACAATTTCCATGCGGATAATTGTCCATTCACCAACGAGATTCATGCCTGCAACTTAGAGAACTACATACAAAAAACCCTTCCAAGCCTATACTATCATTATCCATCAACACTAATCTCATACTCATCTAGTTCCCAGCATTTCCCTGCATTCTTTATCGCTTTATCGAATGTCGTTCATACTTCACTTCACCACTCCAGCATCAAGTCCCTTCAGCTAGACACCTTGGAGAGGTCTTGGCTATAGATCTCGGGGATAGGCTCGTAATGTTCAGAGACCTGAAGGTGGGAGGACTTGATTGTGCACCATCCGGGACCGAAACACGGATTCTGTTGGAACGAAGCAAGCTAACCACTTGCCAATGGCGACAACCACTGTGATTTCAGGTGTCATTGCCGGGATGCTTATCACCTCAACTGGGTTTCTTGGTTGGAAATTTATGCCACTTCCTGAACTCAAATGACAAGCGTTTGCTGTCCCAGTGTTGTTGCTTCAACAAAGATTGTCAAGTTTCAGCTTAGAATAGCATGGACAGTCGTCAATGTGCACATGTGCAGAAGTTGCTGTTTTATAAGAACCGCCAAGCAAGCACAAATCTAAGCTGAGCTGATGCAGTGCATGTTCTTCATTCATCAGGTATATTGCAAGTAACAGTGTTGGTATAGCTACATTCAAAACAACATACTACTGCTATGACTTTATACCTTAACAACTACCTGAAGCAAATGTTGCATCTGTATCACTAATGTGCATTATCATTCATCATCACAATGTTGAGCTAATTTACTCAAGGGAATCCTCTTAGGGCGCAACAATGCAGTAGACCAGTCCCAACAAGGATTGCGACCTAAGGGCTAGCTGTAGCATGACCGCTGATCCTTCTCAAAGGGTTGTGATCTTGTGTTAACTTCAGAGAACTTAGGCATTGTCTTTGTCATCGACTCATTTATCTCACATTGAGAATCTGGAAAAAGGAAAACAAAACATGCAATAAGAACAACTATGACAGGATATTCCATGAATATTCCATGACGATACGATGCAGTTCACCTGTCAAGATGACGTCTCACGGCCAGGACTCCCTCACTCGAAGGCATGTCGAAAGCGGCACCTCAAAGACATTTTCCTACAAGTCGCACAATGCACTAGTACGCCACTTGGTGGCTGATGGATGTTTATTTAGATAGCAAGTTTTTCGTTCTTGTTGGTACGTTGATATCATGTCTAAATGTTAAATCGTATGGTGGTGATGGACAAGATCCCGAACCACGATCAAAAGATATTAACAGCATCCCACTCGCAGATTTCAAATCTCAACTATATATTAGTCTCATTTTGTCCCTTAACACAAGGAACCATTATATACTGCAATCTTTCGTTTACGAGTATATGCCAAAGATATCCTAGGATACTAAATCACCAATCTAAAGCACCAGCCCAAATGCTCTAAATGAACTTCAGAACAGAGGCAAAGCTATATATTCAAAACATGTTTAAAAAAAGAGATTGAATACCTTCCTCACCCGTAAATCTCACTATGGATTGCTGGTCTGTCTCTTGCATTGCCACCTCTACACACACTGGATAACACAAAAATTATGCTTGCAACTAAAGCGGGTGACGTCCAGTTCTTGGAACGTGTTTGGTAGAGTGACGAATCCACTGGGTGACTCAACATCTCATAGAGCACACAACCCAAGGACCACATGTCGCTCTTATCTCTGTAAGGCTCTCCTTTGCACACCTGCCGTGGATGGCGGATGCCAGTTGCGCAATCTGGAGTCAACATGATATTGCTTCATACTTTGGATCTTTGGTTTGATGCGTGCAGATCTGTTCCTCTCTCAACCAACTTCGTCTGCAAAGCCATCTTTTTTAATCACTCACATCAGCTGCAAGCTGTCAAGAGTACTCCAGGAAGGAGTCTAAATGCATGCACGACCTCCATCGTTCATGCGAAACACAAATCGAGGATCATGGATCATGGATCATTATCTTCTCCACTGAGATTCAAACATGAGGAAAAGCATCATAAAAACAATTCTAATAATTTGACATCATGAAATCAAATGAAATACTCCAGCCCAACTACTGTATGTATATGTATTACAAAATCATGACCAGTTGTTCATCACTGCATTCTGACTCCATAGAAAAGCTTCAAAGACGGCTTAAAGTTGAATGTCAGCGGAGTTCAGCCACAGTCATAGGACGGCTGCAAAATATGTGTCCAAAAGTTTTCTGGCGCCTTGCATGCCTTGCATCGCACCCATCACTAAAGCTTGCTGCCGACCTTGAAATCTCGGATCTTCTCACCAGGCCCTGGAGTCACAATGGATGGGCGTTCTCCACCAGCTCCCTCCCTGTTGTGATAAGAATGATGGCTGTTGTGACACTGAAGGGTGCGGATGCGCCTAATGACGCCAAAGATCTCAGGCTAGTCTTTGCAGAGCCTGCAAGATGGAATTCAAAGGTTTTTTCTGTGAATGTGTTTTTGTATGAGGTCGCAAAGAGTTATGTACGCCCAAAGGACTTGTCCCCTTCATACCTCCGGGCTGCCCTTGGCCTTGTGGCCAATGTCTCGGCGGAAGTGCATGTTCGAACCTGCAAATTCTACGTGCGGTGCAATGTTTTTTCAATTCACCACATGGTGTGCTTCCATTATCTTCGATTCATCAGCACGTTGGCAAACTACCAAACATACAACAGTATCACGTGGACAAACACCCGCTAAGCTTTTCTCCGAAGGTCCTCAGGAAACAAATTAAAAAAGACAAGAATCAAAATTCTTCACAAAAAATACATATCCCTCTATTTGCCGACTCCCTCCTCAAGACAGAATGACAACATTCCAGTCTTGCGAGATCTTTCAAGGCTTCTCTTCAAAACAACCAACCTACAAATAGTGCTGCCACGATACCGCTGGCCCCAGGTGGATCAAAACTAATCTTTGCCACCGCTTCATAGGCTCTTCTCAAAGCCTCTTTGAAATCATCTGCTTGGCCAGTAACAGCAAGAACTCGACCTTGGTGAAACAGTGAGTCGACTTTTTTTTGCACTCAACCTTCATGTCTTTAACGGGTTGCTAAGGGTTCCACCGGTTGCTATTATATGAGTTAACTGTCAATGGCTGGGGATGAAAAATTGTGCTCCCAAGTTCAGTTTAGAGTCATTTTCGGTCGTGAACCACATCCCTGGCTCCAAAAACTTCTCCAGGACTGGTTGACTCCGCGATATCAAATATCCCAGAAAGATTCTCCAATATCCTATGTTTTCCAAAGACTTCTAGCAGCTTCAAAAAATTCAAGATGTGATGTAAAGTAAATGTGAAACTTTATCACATAGACAGGGTTATAGGGTTACCCAACCATTTCCCATATAAAGGGTAGTGACCCTATAACCCTGTCTATGTGCATTCTTTGCCTCTTGGCCTTGAATGAACCAACATGTCAAAATTCTACATTGTGCTCCATGATTCTGCCTGAATTAATGTATATATTTTTTGGGCCAACCTGGAATAGGTTCATTTGGGAATTGACCTTTAAAAGTCAGGTGGCTTGAGGGTTCTCTACTTCATCCCACTGACCATGACTTATCTGTCTCCATTCTGACGCCTATTGTCCACCAACATCCGCCACCCAAACCACCCAAACCAAACAGCGCCTCCACTTGTCACCAAGGAGGATTCACTTTGCTTGGTTCCTGCATGATAAACTTTCACACCTTCGACAGAATCTGCTTCTGCAGTGCCACTGATGGGCAAGCCTTAGCAGGTGATTTTTGCACTCAGATTTGAGTATCTGACACTTGTTTAATCATTTGTTTGACATTTTTGCTTTTGTGACCAACAGTATCTTTTAATTGCTTGTGGAACTATATATGTCAGACTACAAATGATGACAATATCTATTTAATGTATATATATATATACATATGTATATATTCAAGCAGGTTCCTTGTCCTGAATCATTTGTTACGCCAAGTCTCCTTTCGGGTACGATCCTGGATAGCCTTTGGCAGCACAAACCACTGTAGCAGCGGCGCCAGGTTTCCATCTCACCTGGTAATATCATAACATGCTCAAGACTGTGACCATTAGTAGCCTCTTCTATGATCCTATGTGATCCTGTATGACTAGCATAATCACATAATGATATCAAATCATAAGCCACAAATATATATATATACGTATATACATACAGTATGAATCCCTATAATGTAATGCTCAAAACTTACAACCAAAAACAAGCCGTTGAAAAAATGTCTCCCAACATCTCCCAACCACCTCAGGTACTCGTGCTTTCAGATTGCCCTCAGCACAGCCCAAGGCTACATCGAAGAGGTCGGAATCCAACAACGGCAGCAGCACCTGGAATGGCCATACAACGGCCGTTAAAAAAAAAAACATATTGAAATACGCCTTTGGGCATCTCGAAAAAAATCCAATAAGTTGATGATATGGATCGATATGAATTCTTCGGGTATAATGTCAATATGATGTATATATAATATAAATAAGATGAATATATATTATATACATGTATTAACCATAGCTTTATGTTTCAGACACTGCTAAAAATGTAAGTTACAAGTTCTGGTTTTAGGATGCTTTCGACATGTTTGTGCTAACGGACTGGAAACCGTACTTGTAAAATGGGCACATTTTCAAAGTGCTACGGAATGGACTGCTTCGGTACATACTTTACACGTGTCCATACCTGTGATGTAACTCGTGTTCAAAAGTGCTACGGAATGGACTGCTTCGGTACATACTTTACACATGTCCAAACCTGTGATGTAACTCGCGTTAAAAAGGGCTACGGAATGGACTGCTTCGGCACGTACTTTACACAAATCCAAACCTGTGACGTAACTCGTGTTCAAAGTGCTACGGAAGGGACTGCTTCGGTACATACTTTACACATGTCCAAACCTGTGATGCAGCTCGCGTTCAAAGTGCTACAGAATGGACTGCTTCGGTACGTACTTTAGACACGTCCAAACCTGTGATGTAACTCGTGTTCAAAGTGCTACGGAATGGACTGCTTCGGTACATGCATCACACATGTCCAAACCTGTGATGTAACTCGTGTTCAAGTACGGAATGGACTGCTTCGGTACATCCTTCACACATTCAACAGCAAAAGCGGAGGACACCTCAATGCTGTGATCATGAAGTATTGTCGTCAATGGCAATGGAGGTTTGAAAATGCCTCATGCCTTGACTTGTGCAAGATCACAGCAACAATGTTCCGAAGCTAGACTTGACAAAAAGTGCGACGAAAATGCAGCCGATACCACAGCGAAACGAAAAACGCCCCAAAAAACGAACCCCATTTTCAGGGCCCAAAAAAAATGGACATGTTGCAATTCCATGCAAATAACAATGTTTTAGTGTCGTTTTTTTTCTGCCCATTGTAATTGCGCAGATTTGAGAGAATTTCTCAAATTGCAATGTTGCAAAACCATGAGAATTTCCGCGTTTTTCTGTTGTTCACAACAGATTTTTTTTTATAAAGTCATGCACCTACACGCGCGGAAAACAGTCCGCCGGGATGTTTGTGTCATGGGTGAAAGGTTGTGGCGACAAGCTTTCACCTCAGCGCCTGGGTCTCTGGGTCTCCAAAACGGCAGTTGTATTCCAGCAACATTGGGCCGTCCTGCGTTGGCTGTTTCCCAGTTCAACGCCCACACGACGATTGATTGAAAAAAAAAATGCTTAAAAGACGCAATTAAAAGAGATGTCTCAACTGCGCAAAATACAAAATACTGAAGCAAGTCAGAATCCGAGTTGACATGTCCAACCTTTTTTTTCGGAAAATACACATTAAATCATCATTCCTTTTCTGTCGGTCCTTGGTCAACATGAAGCCACCGTACAAGACACCAATGTAGCTGCGCCCTTCAGCCTTCAACGCTTCTACCGTGCGCTGCAGCACCTTGCGACAAGGTCAGCTGAATCTAGGTAGAATGTAGAAAAAAGTCATTGAAGGAAATAAAAAAAGGGGCACTCTTACTACCTGAACAAAAAAAACTAACCAACAAAACAATCTCAAATGTCTAGTGATTTCTGAGTCTAAACAATCTAATATAGTATCTCGGGTTGGCTCATGTTGGTCACTTGTTTTTTTCTCTTAAATAAGAATCAAAGCTATATATCTAGTATGTGTACTGCAGCTTGGCACCTCAAAATCACACCCCAGCCTCTGCCACTTGAGGTTTCAAGTCTTCCGTCAAGCAAGGAGCTGGGGCATAGGCACCCATGCCGCCAGTGTTTGGCCCCTGATCATTGTCATCAACTCGCTTATGATCCTGCGACCCAAAGCGGAAGAAATGACATAATGAATGTCCACTGAATGCAGATATTTTCCAAGTCCAGAGATTGAAATTTGAGTCTACATATGGTGATAAGTTTATTGTAATTCTGCATGAAAGAGATCTCAAATTTAGATACACATGTCACTGGGTTTATGGAGATTCACGTTTTCACCATCCTGCGCTGCGACCATCATGGCTGCAGTTTGACCATCGGAAAATGCCATGCAGCTGCACCTGGCTCTGGTACAACTAGCGCGGGTCTTGTGCCAGTTTGGATCTACCCCGCCACCCAGGATGCCAGTGACAAATGAGGGTTTAGGTTGGGATTCCCTACTAAAAGTACAATAATTGATCCTGGTGGATCCTGTTAATTACTGGGTGGTGGGGTAGATCCAATGAATAGCCTTGCGTTGAAAAACACTTTTTTCTTTGGAATTGGACAATTTTCAAAGCTGCTCGATTTGAACTTCACCAGGTTTCATGTCCAAGGTACTCTTCTCCAATCAGCAACTGTTCCACTACTAACTCATCACCAGCGGCACCAAAGACCTTGTTCACCTTGGATTTATCATGAGGAGACGAACCGAGATTCGAGATGATCATTAGAAAACATGTTAATGCCGCCAAAAGCAGTGGTGACCTATGTAAGAAGTAATACGCAAGCTCTATCTGCAGGAAATTGATTTTAAAAGAAGTTACCCCTACAGCACCGATGATCTTTGAGACTTCACCTATCTTCGAGTTAAATTTCTAACCTAGAACCCAAGTGAAAGGTATTTTGAGCTGTTTTTCATGGCGCGACCTTTCACATTTTGGAGGGTCAATTCCTACAAAACAAGGATCATTTGGGGTCATGGTAAGCATATTACACAATAATAACAATGAGGATATCTACACTTCGTCATAAGACTGAGTCCTTCATGCCTCATGATTGTTGCTCATTGCAAATGTCACAAGTCGGCTGTGTCACCATCTAATTGCCATAAACATCTGCTGTGAAAATGTTAAAACTTTCACAGTTACGTCAGGGGAGGCATGTCGTAATTAAAAAGCTAAGCAACGAAACTATCTATCTACAAAATGACTTGGTTGACACCTTTTTGAATTGCGCAACAAAACTCTGACTGAGCACTGATCAAACTGCTTGGTTTTTGTACTCTACAAAACGACGTTGCTAGAAAAAATCAACTTATATAATCCAAAATCAATGTTCAAAACTAAATTGATCAAAAACAAGCTACTGCAAAATCTCACAAATGCCATGAACATCAATCTGATACAACTGTTGGGATTGGGATGCTCAAAACTTATATCCTTGCAAAATGCATAGACCAAATAGTGCTCGATTTCAGGCCTAGCTGTTATTTCCCCTTAAGCACCTCTGTGTTCTCTATGTCTCTACGTCACCCATTTCTTTCAACTGTTATCTTTTGTGAAGAGCCTGACGTCACCCATTTCGTCAAGAAAATTTTGCAGGGAATCCATCAACTACTTAGATCAACTTGCCGCATGGAAACAGCTATTGCATGCCACTCTTGCTGAACTGAAAGAATCCTGCACCAGTTTCCACTTAGCTTATCTCGCTATGTTCACTCTACTATTAGTATTTGAATGGATTTTATACATCCCAGGTGGTGCAAGATTTCTTCCATCAACAGTATTGCCAATTGATCTTCCTTGCTCATGAGGGCAATATTGTCTTGCAGCCATGAAATCTACAAGTATCGAAACTACGTATCAATTGTCAATTCTGTTACTTGCATTTACTTTCTATATTGTTCGATCACAGCAACCAAATACTCAACTTAGAAAGCCTTCCACAATCTCTCTCCTGAAAACAAAAATCCGTTCACCCTCTTGACCCATAATCACCTTTCAACATACTGTTGATGGAAGAAGTCCTGCACCACCTGGGATGTATAAAACCCTTTAAATAATGGGATAAACTACCAACCTCAACTGGTTAGCCGGATTTCTGAACCATCAACAGTACCCTTTTCACCGGAAATTTGTCTGCCAAATGTTTTGGTTCCACCATGACACCATGACTTCTTTCACCGCTTCTTTGGCCTCATTCATGGACTGCGGCATCAACACGCCTTTGCCCGCAGCCAGACCACTGGCTTTCACCACTAGCTCCCGGCCCGCCGCATATTCTTCCTGTGCAGCGATATGGGTGAATCAGCCATGAGTCAGGTCCAGGTTGGTCAATCTTCAAGAAGCATCTGAGATTGGCTTTTTGCATTCAGAATCTAAACTTGTAGATTTACAGAATTTTATTCAGTTTTATATCTCACTACGGTAGCTCAGACTCTTCAGATCTTCCAATGTTTTTCTTCAAGACTTATGACTTTTTCGTTGCAAAACCCATCTAAACCCACTTCAAGCATAGTCATCTTTAGCTGGCCTCGACATATTTCAAAGCCGCCTCGTGCTCGCCTGTCTTGAAAGTCCTCGGAAAGGACACATGACATAAAAACAAATAACAACTGCTGACAAAATAAGAATCAAACATGGACTTGGTGTGGCTTGAGCACCCGTATCTTTCCACCTGTATGCCCACTGACTTAGTATGTCTTTCCTGCTTGCCCTGACCCTTACCACACCTTTTCCACTGTTCCAGCCTATAACTGGCAGTTGGGAGTTTGTATTTCGCAAAGAAGTCCTTGCTAAAAGCTTTGGATGCCTAGCACCGACATCTGGAAAGCAATGAACAACTTCCAAGGCTTCCCAAGCTAGGAGATCTAAGGTACCCCTTTAGTTTTTGTTTCTATCTTTGTTAGATGTTTTTTACTCCAATATCAATATCCAATATGAAATACTCGTGACATCTCGTGACCCAGACTTTGTGCAAACTGTGCCTGAAGTTTATGACTACACCGCGATACCACCAAAAGATACAAAAAAAAATGCACAATAACAATTCGAAATGACATGAAAATGACTTGTTCCGTTCCTTCTTTTCATTGATGTCTCGCTTTTGCCACCATCCCAACCTCCAGTTCAGCAGCCAACTTTGTAGGTCCGAAGCAAGGTACACCTTTGGCGTTCAAGGCATCTGCCAAACCGGCGCAGAGTGGCGCTTCAGGACCCACAAAGACCAGGGCCACTTTTTTCTCCTCAAATTTAGACTCAGACGGATTGAATCATGGTACCAAACATGGTACCAAACATAACACCTATCATCAAACAGAAGTCAAGTGGTGAAAAGGATTCTGTTTTCAGCGAATCGAACAGCCTATTTGGAGGTTGAACCATTTCGACATGCCCGTCATACCGCTGAAGCTCCTCTGCTGCAGCAGTGAGGGCCGCGACATCGCTGTCACCAATGGGCAGGTTGGTCATCCGCTCCTGTCGACAGGATGTCATGTTCTAGCACCATAGCTCTGACCAAAGACAGTGACCATAGAAGGGGAAAGGAGGAAAGGACGGAAAAAATACAGGAAACACATGAAAACACAAGGACACTCATGGAGGTTAGCAATATGAATCATCAGAAAATCAACAAAAACAGAAATCAACTAAAATGAGATGTTATGAAAAACATCTATGGCGGAAAATGTCAGCTTTCAAAACCGCTTTGATGAAACTTTCAGGGATACTCTAAGATCTATGACAGTCCTCCAGAGCAGTACCACCATTGCCAGGCGCACAGAAGACATGTCGAACCTTGGGGGATTCCCTCAACTTCACTGCAATGGCATGTTCTCGGCCGCCACCACCCACAACCAAAACGTCCATGGCAGCCAAGCGTTTGGAAACGACCAGGAGATGCTTCGAGACTCATGGCAATTGGCAATCAGAATGCAAACACAAAATACTCCCCCAACGGTTGCAGCTTGGCAAAAACTTGAGTGAAGAAAATATGTTTCTAAATCCGCCGCCTCAGGAGACATGTAGTAAGGAGTGCCCAACATTGTCACAGCCACGGCAGTGGTGCTTTCCAGGACACGTGCAATCCCAAAGTCACCCACCTGCAATTCCAGCAGCTGAATTACACTATGAATGTGAAGATTGACATTCAATACGATGTGATAAGTTATGATATAGTATGATGATATGATACGGTACATGAGATGATACATCATATGAGAGATGACATGATGCATGAGGTACTGGTACTTGGGCATGATGCGATGCTAATTCGCACATACTATGAGTTGGTAAAATATTGATTTGCTACGATATTTTGTGATTTGAAGTAATTTAATATCGATTGAGACCATTTGAAATGTTTTTCATATCAAATAGATATGATGTGATGTGGTCACAATGTTAAAGCTCTGGCCTTGACAGAGCGATGTTCCATGTCAAGAAGCCTTGGTTTCAAACTCTGAAGGTCAAAAGGATTCAGTAAGCAAACAACTGAAAAAAAAAAACACCCTGTGATATCCTGGTTCTTCCACTGTGATATCCCGATTGCAGCAACCGCAGTCAAGTTACATGTTCGACGTTTTGAGATCGCGATGTAGGATATGACACGAATGCACCTGGGCGACTTGGATAGGAGGGAGGACCGTGGCTCACTCCTGGTGCACCATTGGATCCCGGGCATATTCCATGCCTTTTAGCATCTGGGAGAAAAGATGCAAGACTGACTCCTCTTGCAATGGCCTCAGGACAAAAGCAACACGTCCTAAAACCATCTTAAGCATTGTAATATAATCAATCATCTTCAAATACACCAAATATAAACAAGTCATCAAGTCTTTACTGAGGCAATTATCCAACAACACCGCACAACTCGGTTATATCCACACAAACAAACCCACTGTCGCAGTTCATGGCGACAAATGGTGACCCTGGCAGGACCCATCCTTTTGGGTTTCCTTGCTCAGATGCTTGTGCTAAACTGTCCAACCAAATCCGAAGGTCTCCACCTGAAACACAAGTTGGCCCTTCAGTCGGTGGACAGCATGCAACCGCCAAAGGCGTGATGCAGTTGGTGATAATAAAAACGGCGGATTCTTTGGTGGATTTTTTGTGGGCCACCAAATATTTTACTTACTAATTTGTGAGCAATGGTCACTCCGGACCCAGCTTCTTCCAGATAATATTCTAATACCAAGCACGGTACATATATCGTACATGACACATACGTGTATGCTTCACATACATGACCTCTTCACCCAACTGCTCTGAAAGCAAGGTCAGCCTGCGCAATACTCCATCACATTGACCAAGGCTTGACCGTGGCCAGCTGAGTGTAGGAAGGATGCCACATGGGTGACCTCATTGACAGCTTGAGGCTGAAGAGGCCATGTATATATACATATACCTGTATATAGACATGTATGTGAGTGTATTGAATGTGATATAGATGAACATATAACATAGTATGCAAAATATGTGTAATTATTTACAAAATACAATATTATCATGGAATAAATATGAATTAACAATAATATGATGGAATGATATGTCACCAAACTGGAAAATCCTTGAAAATTGCCAGAGACTTCCATGTAGGAAACTACCGAAATTAGGGCTTGATGAAGCACCTCGAAATCCCAGATTTGAGGCCACTGACAACATTGGGATGCTTCAGCCTCTGTGGAGATGCAACCAAAAACGCCGTTGAAGTTAAAGATGTCTGTTTTGTGTCTTACCCTCCAGGGGATTAACATATCCCACCTTGGGAAAAGGAAAATCATCTTCAAAATGTCATTTTTGGGGGATATGTTAGTTCCCTGGAGGGTAAGTGTTTACAATTTTAATCCGCAATAGCGATTTCTCTCACAGTTTGGTTCTGATCTGAGCCTATGTTCAGTTGACCTTGAAAGATGGTTCATGTCTTTTTTACTTGAACAAACAACATGGTAAGCCGGGTAAGTCCTGTGGGTCCATGTCAACCCCAAGTGCTAAGTGTGAATCCTCTTCAGAACCTCAACCTCTTGAAGAGCCAAAGCTCGATCTTTGTCCTGCATTGAATCATTGAAGTCAAGAGGAATTGATTGCTGTCAAAAATCAGAATGCAAGAGTCTTCCAAAACCTTTGATATTGCCATGCTAAGATGTTGCCATGTTACGAGCATCACCCTGAGCGAGCCATTGTTGAGTCCTTGAGATGATCAAGGAAAACCACTTTGGCTACAACCTGGACATATCGAACGAATGGAACAGGGAAGAAATGAGGAGACACCACCCCTTGACTTCTGACGACCGTCTCGTTTTTGGTGAGCTATATCTGAGGATATTAAGTTGATTGCAACAACACAGTGTAGCAAGATCCCACGACTCCTTCAACATGTCCACATTTGCAGTAATTACACTACAGTAATAGTAGGAGCATGTTGGCTATGTGTCCATCTCAACAACTTTTTTCTTTAAAAACAACAAAGTATAAGTAAAACTCCCAAGACACTTTCCAACACTTCCCACTATGTTACTCAAGCCAAAACCACCGCTCAAAAACAAGCACTGGAAAGCTTTGCTATCTCCAACTTCACACATGCCTCTCTCATACCTCACTCCAAGCCTGTTCCCGCCCAGGAGTATCAGAGGACTCCGCCAAATGCCTTGACAGAAAAGGAAGCCACAACCCAAAACCCCAAAGCAACTAAAACAAATATCAATAGATCAATATTGATGCTATTGTTCATGTGATGTTAGTATCATGTAATGTCATGTCATGTCATATCATATCATATCATGTCATGTCATATCACACGATAAAAAATCATTACATATCAACATATATCATGTTATGTGCTATAGGACTGGTCAAATAGTGTATCATATCATGCTATGTCATATTGTATCATATCATATTGTATTGCATCATATTGTATTGTATCATATAATATTATATTACAGTATTTTGTATCATACCACATTTTTACGTATAATATCATTATATACGCTGAAGTATTATACATTATCATTATATTATATGCTACTATATCAATCATATCATATCATGTTATATTACATATCATTAAATTACATTATATATGATACATCATATCGGTCATATCAAATTATACAATTTTGAGGTGTGAGTTCGATTTTACTGGCATGACGCTTGATTCAGGCGCCGCTAACATTATGTAGGAACATTGGTTCTACCAAATAAATACGTAAATCAAAATCGTGATATATCATATCAATATATTGCAAATAATCAATGAATTACAAGTTGAGAAAACGAAGGAAGCAAAGCGAAAAGGACGAACCATTTTCCACACCTACAGGCCATCACGTTGGAGATACGTGTCTCGAGCCATCATCTGTCGTACCAAGCTCGAAATAAATGACTTCTCCCACGGCCTACCTGGTGAAAGTGAAACATCATGCACATGCACCTATC
>DF241366.1:65554-79362 GCA_000507305.1 Breviolum minutum Mf 1.05b.01 | reverse complement strand
CCATGCCAAAAGCGCCCAAGGCGTTTCAGTGGCCTGAGGTAGCAAACCCTCAACCGAGTTCACGTGTGATTTCGGAACCCAAGGATTGGCGAGATGAGGCCTTGTTAGTGCCTCATGAAGCAATTCGCTGGTGGGGAAGAGAACTCTCCAAAGTCCTGGATGAGTTTGATCCCGTCTCAAGGTCCACTTGTGCATGGAAAACCAAGATTTTGTTCGACTTTTTGGAGTCTTACTACATTCCATGCGTTCATCACCATCATGACTCAGAAGAGAAGATCTACAACGTTCACATTATGAGGAAATGTGAAGCTCAGGGAATACCCAATCCATTCGATTTTGTCAAGAAGGAGCACCAAGAGCTCTTGTCCAAATTGGAGAAGATCATGAGCTACCGCACAGCATTTCAAAAAGCAGACGCTGAAGCCGCCCTGGCAGAGTTCAAGCAGGTTTTCAGAGACTTTCTCGCTTTCATGGATGACCATTTGGCACAGGAGGAGGAGAGCTATCCCAAAATTCTTCTCGACTGTGGAATGACACGTGAGGAAGAAAGGAAAGCCCTTGATGAAATTCTCAAGACTTTGGGTCTAGAGGGAAACAAGCGTTTGTTGCCTCCCGTTTTGTACGCCATGTGCATGTGGAAAGGCAAAGACAAAATGCTTGGGTTTTACAAGGAAGTCCCACGCCCGATCAGAATGCTGAATGACAATTGCTGGGTAAATGACTTCTACCAAAATCAGGTTCGTGTTTTAGAAGCCTTGCAGCAGGAGGAAGAGTTCCAGCCCAAATCTTCCTCTTGCTGTTGTTGTTCTTTGATGTGATGTTGTGAGTGTAATCACTCCAGCTGGAACTGAGCAGCACGTGAATCACGTGAAGTGAGAAGTGCTTTTTTTTTCCTTCGCAGAAGATCTGAAATGATCTGAACCGTCCTTTTGCCAGCCTCAAGGCTCGAAGGTTTCCCAGACGTTAAGAGCCAAAAATTGCGTTTTCGATTGTCAGATTTCCGAAACTGGCAGATTTCCTTCATAGCTTGCCTTTCTTAGACTATGGTTATCTATGGTTCAAAGATGTTGCAAAGGGAGCAGGTTTTCATCCATTCCAAATCCTCAGCTCCAGGTGGCCTTTTCAGATGAGGCCTTGAGGCCGGCCTTTTGGGGGGCACCGAAAAAATGGTGGGATGGGCCGGGATGGGCCTGGCAAGGTGCAAACAAACAAAGGAGTTTTGTAGGGAAGAGAATTTACCAGACAATTTTGATATATTTTGGATCAATTCAACTTCTTCATTGTTTCCAGCAGCAGTTTCATAATCATCCTCACTACTGGGTGTCACTCCCTAAATGATCTAAATGATGGTGCCCGCTAGCTTTTGACGCTTTTGAAAAGCTGTGAAGATTTGGGCATTACTAGTACAAAATTAGGGATGTTGCCTCAGTTGTGTTAGACATCTTCCGCTACAAATTTCTTTGAGAAAAAATGAGCATAGACTTGATGTGATTTGAGTCGACCGTAGCAGACCCATCTCTACCTTTGCCAAGTGGCAATTACTGTCAGAGTTTGAGGCGACGATAGATACATAGCTACATATACATGTGGTGAATATACAAGAGTGATCATACAATGATTGCATATATTGGACAATGTATTGGCTCTATTTCATGTCCAAACTGCATACTTTGATTTTTCATCTTAGAGAGAGATGTAGAATTTTCTTTTAATGCAAAGGCTGTGTATCAGTTGAATATCCCTATCAGGCAGCCGCTAGTTTTGCACGAGTTGGGGGCTGGACATCTTAAATCACATTTTTGTACTTGTTGCGTACCATTGTATATATACATCTACTATATTATAGTTTAAAGAAGCTTGACGCCTGATGTGCCCAATAATTTCCTTCTCATACCAGAGTTCTGTTCCTGACAGCATTCATGATGACATTTTCCGTCGTCATGATAAACCTGGGACAAAAGATTCTGCACTGGCATGCGTTGGCACCAACTAGATCCATCGCCCAGACCGCCCGATGGCATAGAATCTAAGAGGAAGGGAAGATGTCACATGCAACATTGACACACCCAGACTTTGCAGATGCAAATATGGCCAAAGGCGAATGTGACAGACAGTAGTGTCATTTCTGATATTATAATCCACATAATATATTATACACGCATGTATACAGACACATATATGATATGCGTGCAGACCTGAAAACGTCGAAACCCCGAAAGGCTCCAAACTTGCGGAGTGGCAACATGCGTTTGGTGACGAATTTGGTTCAGCGGAATGGATCAGGTGGCACCTTGGCGGGAAATCCTATCAACTCAAGGGGTGCCAATGGATTCACTCCTGGGCCAGCTGCGAGGTGAAGGATTTTCGAGCTGGTTGAGAGAAACCATGCCAGATGATGATTCGAGGCGACGTGCCGGATGATTAGTCCATACAGCGTAGGGCAGTTGACTCATCTTAATGAGAAGGGTACTGTGGCTGTAGGAGTTGGTGTTGTATTGCCATTTGTTGCACTCTCTCATGATGTAATGATAAGCGAAAGTTTCAATGAAACCCGAAGCGGCAGGCTCTATGGCACTTGGCAGCAGCAATGTGGAGCTTCTGAGAGAATCTTGAGGCTGTGCTGAATCGCAGTCTCGGGTCATGATGAAGAGATGTGGTGGGGCTTCTCCTTCAAACGTTTTGTGGTTCCGTCTTTTGCATTCAGTTGCAGTTTCTTTGTTTCATTTTGCATCTTGTGTGTTCCCATCGCAGCCAAGTGTTCTCAAGCGCAAACGCCTCAAGGGCTGTTAGCTTAGGAGCATGATGGCGGAGGATGAAGAGAAGAAGATCTCAGGTAGATGTGTCGCGGGCACATTCTACGCTTTCATTTGTGTTGCTTTCACCATTTACTTGATAGTGATGCTCGTCACGAAGCCACTATTTCCGTTCAGATCAGACTCCGCAGAATGGTCATCCTCCTGGCTGCTTTTGGCCGTGTTTGACTACTACCACATGGCAGTATGCTTTGTTGGCATTGTAATTGCCACTGAGAACCGGATATCCGGTATCATTTGGTCTTTATTGGTTCTGATCCTAGGGGCTCCTTTTGCTTGTTTGTACACCGCGAAGCAGATCGGAATTGCAGGTACCTTGAAGTTGCGTGAAAACTACATGGTTGTCGAGGCGATCTACCAGACAAACACGGGTTCCACCAGTGGAAATAGCCATAGCAAAGCAGAAAAGCCATTGGCCGGCTTCGTTGGCTATCTCGTTGCCGCCAGCTATGTCTTCATTGGAGGTGCATTTGGTGCTCGTCTTGGTTGGACCATCTTCAACTATCCATTGACAACCATCGCTTCTGATGATGCTGAGTGGTCCTTTGAATGGTTTATAACCACTCTTTTGGACTACTACACGATTGCAGCCTGCGTTGCTGGCATTGTTCTATCTACAGAAGACTTTTGTCCGGGCTCCGCATGGTTTGTTGGAATGGCAGTCATCACAGGTCCTGCAGGTTCAGCTTGGATGGCCCAGAGACTCTTTAGGCAAAGGCCACTCACCTTGGAGTCGGCGTAAAAGCAGCTGGGACCCTTGCGACCGTAGCCGTGACCCGTGACCTTCGCCGAATCCGAACCCATCACCACCCAAAGATCAGTGCCTGCGTTTGGCAGGTTTTTCGGACGTGACACAAGGAAAACCCATCATGGAAAGTGTGGGGTGTCCAAGTGTCAAAAGTCCAAATGGCTCAAAATGCCAGAGTTTGCACCAGAACAATGGAGTTGGTCACACAGGATCACCCTAAAACTTTGCCAACTCAAGGCTTTCCTTGTGCCACCAGTGGAAAAAAAGTGGCTAAGTGGTTCTGACGTTCAGAACTGAAGAGTGATGATCATATATGTGATCATATAGGCAGTTGGAAAGGTCAGTTTGCTACCAACACATGATATCCTAGGGAGCTTGCTTTCGAGGTCTCACAACGAAAGTCTGTTGTGTCCCTTGCGCAGGCCAGCTGGAAGAGGCTTGGAAGAGGCTACTTGCTGTTCTCTCGCAGGCCGTATTGAAGCTATCGGAATCGCAAGGCAAGCTTGTCGTCACGTTTGAAGGTCAAAATTGGCATGAATTTCATAAGTTGAGTTGCACGGGCCATGATGTTTTGAAGAACGCGTGTTTTTGTTAGAATTTCCAGCCATGAATGCTCTTCCACTCGCGTGTTCAGGTATATCCCGAGTCAACCCCATGGTGAGGAGCGATGCAGAAGATCAGAAGTACCTTGGCAGTGCTGGGCGATAGGCAATATTGATGTTTTGGTGACTGTGAAATTGAGCCATCTTCCTTTTGCTTGCTTTACTCCAACTATCTCATTACTTGGTTGGACCATCGGAAGGTTTCTCCTTAAAGGCATAGATATGATCTCCAGCTTCTGGATTTTTCATCGTTTGACAACTTCCAGGGTTGATACTAGTGGCGAGCTGTGGACATCCGTGAATCCATGACTAAGATTCCATTGAACCTGGACTATTCGGCAAAGCTCCACTGCGACAAGAACAATCTGGGACCGTCTTCCATTATCGGGTGGGCCTTGCCCAGACAAGGTCTATGCGTCCAGGATACACCCTTCCTTTGTTCCGTGTTGATGAGTGATGCCCAAAACAAATGGGAGGTTTTCTGTCAGAACTTGGGCAATTTCATCTGTTGCCGAGGTTTGGACCGTACACAGGAGGCGAGCTGTTCGTTGCTGATCAGGCTCACTTGAACTGAGTTTGGAGGGTCAGAAATACATTTTGTGCTGTTCTTTCTTTTCCTTTAATCTTCGGGTGTGCCTTATGATTGATCATTGATCCTTGGCGTACTCGCAGGGTCAGCCATGGTTTGGTGCAGATGCAGAGGACAGAAATGGGACTGTGTAACACTAATAGATCTTGCCAGGGAAAGTGTGCACACATCAAAAACCAGAGCCAAGCAGATTGCCTATGAATTTATGAATCGTTCTTGACCTCCCAAAGTGATTGGCATTTATTCCAACCACTCCTTGGCTACCCAAAGTACAGGCCCAAAAGGAATTTGGATCCAAAGGCATGGTTCATACTTAACTTACTTAGCTCACATTTACTTCCAAATCAAAGGTTTTTTGGAGAACTGTTCGGAATCTCCAGTGTTTTGCCTTCGACATTTTTGAAGCGTATTGCTATGTATTGCTGCTTGACCAGCCAACCCAAATTCACCAAGTATTTCACAAATGTCTGCGTATGGGTGAACATTTGTTTTGCTTTCATTGGATTCTAAGTTTAATTGTCTATCTATTACTTCAAAGGGTATGCCCATGCGGATGTAATGTGTGGCATCATTGTGTATAACGAGTGTGCAAAGACCGTATACTTACGCATACTGACGCATACTGCATACCTGTGATTCATCAACCTTTGAGATTTTTTTGGTTTACCTGAAAGAATGGACCATCTCTGAGTTGTTTCACAATTTGATATGATTTGATATAATCTCTCTCTCTCTCTATATATATATATATATTGATATATGAAGTATGTTCCACCCTAGCGTTTTCCAAACTGTTTTCTTGAGTGACATGACAGTGACATGACAGTGACATGAGAATCATGACAGTGACATGCGCAGACATGGGGGGTGTTTCTTTTTGTGAAACTCTGAATTTGGATATACGGAGTGTCCTCCAGTGCTGATTCTTTTGAGACTCTGAGACCACGGGTGGAATTTATGCCAGGTATGCCATGCAGCTGAGAGTGTGAGACCAAAACCCTGCGGAATGATCTTTTTTTGCAAGAAAAAAACGATTATTTTTTTTGCACTGAATCATTGAATCAGGATGTCATCTTGCTTGCAACATTTATTGATGGGAACGATACGATGCTTGAACTATGCTTGAGATCTTGAAATCTTGGGACGTGCTGACACGCTCTTCCTGATTGACTAACGCAGATACATGCAGGATGCAAGAGGGTAGCAACACGTAGAAAAGTGCAAACTTGGAATTTCAAGTCTGGTCACATTTTGTTGGCTGCTCTTGCTCAACAGCTTCCGAGTTGTCTACAACTACATACAGAAATGAGACAGAATAGCATTATACGAACACGAAACCACCTCCCCCTCTGAATAGATTATCAGAATTGGCGAAGAGGAGCACGTGCATCAATCATTCTGGTTGTAGCATATCATAGCAACCTTTGCTTGTGAGTACGGTTTCAATTTTATACCATGCATTCATTCAACATCGCCACATGGGGCCAAACCCTCAACACCGCTCCATTCGATAGCTACATTACGGACCTGTCGGGCCATTGAATGAAGGGATTTCTTTGTGATGTCCTCCAATCCAGAAGAGGCCCACCATTGACCAGGTTTCCGGAGAGTTTGTATAGAGAAAGGTATGATCCAAGGATTGATTATATAATCCATGGATTATATTGAAAAGAATCATCAAGATTGATTGAAATTGCTTGAAAACTTCATGTCTTATTGTTATGTTTCATGACCATTGATAAATCTTTACTAAGCCTCCCCGACAATGTCATTAGTCTCACAATGATCTGAGCCAGGTCAAGCCTGCAACCAAATGGTTGCTGCTACAAAAAGAGAGTCAGTCAGGGTCCTTGACTTCAGGATTTCTTGCAGGAAGTTTGTGTAGTTAGTAGTTTCACAACCGTTTGTGTATTGAATGACTGAAGTTCATGAAGTTCATGATGTTCAATTAGGTATAGCTTAAGTCATACTCTTTTCCTTCATTTTCAGAGTAGAGCAGCTGGCTGTGTTGTTGTGATAGTCTTTGTGGAGCTCTGGAACAACCTTCCAAATGCTTCAATGTTGGGTTGGATATGATACTTGGGTGCTTTATTTAAGCTATCCTTCACTGTTCATGTTTAAGCCCGAAAGTCACTCTGATTTGACGAGTCAGAACTGGCCTGCCCAATAATATCTAAGATGCTCATTTACTGTATCAATTTGCTCAATTGACAATTTGTCACACAGACCCACAACGGAGGTTTGATCTTGTCGTGCAAAAAAGTCAGTGTGTGGACCTGTGGATGTGACGTCAAATATGTCACACCTGGCTTAGAAGAACTATATGCAAATAAAAAATCACGAAAGGCCAGAGATCTGTGGCTACCCTGCCAGCAAAGAAGGTTTTCCTTAAATGTGAAGTTGGCTCACCGAGCGCCATGCCAAGATGGATGGGTGCTGCGGTTGGTTTTGTAGCTGATCTCTAAATGAGCAGCGCTCAAAACCTCCATGAAAGGAATCTGTAAGAGAGTTATTATTATTCAGGGATACTTTGGCAAAAGCAGAAGCTTGGAAATAACACGATCCCGAAAGATCGCGAAAGCTTCTGAAATGAGCACGAAGAAAATATCTGGCGTGAGAAGTAAAACTTGTCCCGAAAAACGTGGCGAACAGCTGCGCAAAAGCTGAGGCGCCCAATTTGGTACCTGCCAAACAGATGGTTTACCCCTGCTTCCCTGTCGGATTTCTTCTGAGGGACTAAGAGTTGGTGGCTACTCGCTGTTACAAAGGTCTCCTTGTCAAACACAAAAGCCTTTATCTTTATAAAAGGGGTTTTTATTTTTATAAAAGGGTTTCTTTTTCTGGGATTTTTGACTTTGCAATGTACCTTTGAGACCTGTGCATGAGACATAATGACAATGCATTGACTCACATTGTGCGACGGCACGCTGGTATCATAATTCATAATGTACAACATTTTGGGAACATATCTTGCAAGTTTTTCTGCAGAGCACAAAGCAGCACTGACTCAATCAGTCATCTCAATTCTAAAGCGGTTGTTGTCACTGGGATAGTGACCATCAAAACTTTTGAAAAAACAAACCTGTTTATAAGTTGTTGACATCCAGACCTTGATTACAACCCCTGTTTGTAATGAACGCATTTGTTCAAACAAATTATATTCCAGTATCTCAGCGCCAATGCCAACCAACGTTTGTTCAAAGACAGTTGTATACAATTTTCTGAGATCTACATTTGACAAAACTCACTGGGATAGTGAGACCGGTGGAACTTGTGCTGGCCCCTGCGAGCCTAGACAGGTCATGGACAATGAGGATGCTTGTGGACAATGTGCTTGGTGCTTTCTGTTTCAGTTTGGACCCTTGTATTTTTTATGTCAGATATCTGAATGCCGTGGCAGGTTGGTTTTTTGGTTGGCCTATACTGCCCCACTGTTTTGAGGCCTGGGCTGGTGGTTGTAAGGGGTGGAACTGCGATAGTTCCACCAGACACACTGTGATAGTGTGTGTGGAAGGGTCACGCTGGGACAGCGCGCCCTGGTTACACTGAGATAGTGTGACCTTTGCTGGCACTGAGAGGCTGGCACTGCGATAGTGCAAGCCGGCTGCACTGGGATAGTGCAGCTTTGTCACTGACACTGTGATAGTGTCAGTGGGGTTGCGCTGCGATAGCGTACCTTCTACTGACACTGGGATAGTGTCAGCGCGGTTGCACTGCGATAGTGTACCGTTTACTGACACTGGGATAGTGTCAGTGCGCTTGCGCTGGGATAGCGTAGCCTAAATTGACACTGGGATAGTGTCAGTGCAAAGCCTGGCACTGAGATAGTGCTAGCCTCACCTCAAAAAATATTGTGATGGTTTCTCACCCCAAAAATATTGCGATGCTTTCAAACAATAGGCTGCTCGAAAACAAGACATTTTTCAATTTCCATGTACAATTTGAGGCTTTCTCCCATTAATTTTTTACACAGTAACAGCACTTGTTTTCCTACTTCACTATTCTTTTTTTGTGACCAATGCACTATCGCAGTGCCAAGTCAGTGCACTATCGCAGTGCCAAGGCGCCCTATCTCAATGCACTTGCTAGCTTTTCAGTAGTTGGCAGTTGAAAGCCTCAAGCGATGCACCATGCGCGTTTAGCCAAAAATCGTGGTTATCGCAAACTTCAAAGGAAGCACAACCACCTCTGTATAATGATCAATGATGGTCACAATAATTCATGATCAGGATGGTGATGGTGATGATAAGGCATCACATTATCCTGTGATGGGTGATGATATTGAATCCAACCATTTTGTTATCCCAAAAACTCAGTCATGAAGCCACATCGCCATGTTGGCAGACAATTAGTAAGCTCCCTGCCACGATTTTGGTCGGTGCCTGCAGCACACCAATTTGTGAACCAAACATGTGAAAGAATCAAGGTGGCCTTCTTTCCAATTGAGCTACTGCCATGATTCAAGTGACTTGTTTCGATGCGTTTTTTCACTCACGTCCCAGCCATGCTCAATCACTATAGTTTTCAGGCGTCTGTAGCCATTGTACGCAACTGGTGTCCAACATGGACTGCTACATCTGCAATGCACACGTAAGCGCCGGTAAAGGCGCAAAGGTGCCAACCTTCTGTTTCTTCGGAGATTTGCTTCATCCATGCCGCTGCAGCTGTCAATTCTTCAAGTTTCATCTCCACAACCATTTTGCGATCCATCCCACGCAACCCCAAAAGCTTCTCTTGCATCACTGCTTGGGGGGCTTGGGCATTGTAACGGTAGTAGCTGCCCCAAAACACATCATCGATCTGGGCCCCAAACTCAAAGTGGTGACGTAGCATCGTCAAGATACCTGCAACTTGAGCAATGCATTTTGCTGGCGCCTTGAACTCTTGGTACAATGGGGCAATGAACAACAGGACCTCTCGGACATTCTCCATCTCATAGGGAGCTTCGACGGCAAGGTTGGGCTTGAGGGTTTGCAGCACTTCGGCCACTTTAATCACATCTGACTTCGGCAGCACTCGGGTGGTGACTTTGGCATTGGAAGGCGGCGGTCCTATTTCCAAGAGGTCGCCTGGATCAATGGCACCGCTGAAATCGGAAGACATTTTTCCAAAAAACTGTAAGCCAACTGGCATCAGTCAATCAAGCCAGGTGAAATGACAACAGTCTTCGGGCAATGAGCAATCAATGTCAATTTGCAAAGCCGCAGAGTGTTTGATATTGCACTTGAGTAGTATGTCCCTGGCCCAGCCTTCCCTATGCAGTTGTCTGGAATCTGCGCAATAAGTGCCTCGGAAACACAATGCTGCTTGGCGTCATAACCCATTTTTGATCAGCCCACTGGTTTGCATTATCTCAGTGCCTTGTTTTTGCACTATCTCAGTGCCTTGTTTTTGCACTATCGCAGTGCCACAGGAAGTGTTCATGTAAAAATACACATCTTTGCAAAAAAACTTCAAGGTTTGGTGGTAGAGATAAAGGTGGTGTTGTGTGTTCTTCACTTTTTGATGGTAGAAAAGCCTCGAAGTGCTGCAGCCCACTCAAACATATATTATTTGGACATGCAAGAATATCACTGGGAAAGTGCTTATTAATTANTAGGAGCTGGGATCATGTCATGATACATCACCTTTGTGTTTGGGAATTGCGTCAGTCGTTGGTTCACCAAAGCTTCCACCGTGGAGAGGTGGCCGTTGAACAGCACCAGTGAAGAATGCAATGGCTGGAACAGCGGCTCTTTCTCCTTGTCATAAAGCTCATCCGGCTGACGCTGTTTGTAATTTCCAGCGCCGAAACCTGCCAGGATGGTTCCGGGCTGCAGTTTCACAGCACTCTCGCCTTTGTTCACCACAAGGCAGCGGTTCCCTGACATCACGCGGATGCACACGCCATCAGCCTTCACGTGGGGTAAAGGCACCTCCATCAACAATCCTGCATCCCCAAGTTTGTCCAAAGACACCAATTGTTCAGGCCCAACTTTAGCTTTTTTCTGCTGTTGTTCAACAACAGCACCTGCCGCCACCCTTTTTCTGCCATTGGCGGGGCCGCCATCTTTTTTCTCCTCTTCCTTTTTATTGGTCACCTCTGCAGGGGCAGGGCCAAATTCTTCATCAATGGCCGTGACCAAGTTGCGAAACTCTTCGCCGAACTGCTCGTGGATGGCCCATTCCTGCCAGGGCGAGACCACATGTAAAATGAATCGAACAATGGCAGATAAAAAAGGTTTAAAAAAACTAAGCATCGGTCCTTGGCAAGAGAATCAGGGACCACAGGGTGCAAACCATCTGGGCCACCGCCCACCAGCACATTCAAAGTTGGTTTCTTGGGTTTTTCAGCCACCAAATCTGCCGGAATTTCCTTGGACATTTTCTGAATGCCTGGGAGTGGAAAATCCTCATCCAAGTGCATTTTGGCCAACTTTTCGGTGAAGCACTTGAGGGCCCATTCTTTGGTCACTGGCTCATCAGTAAAGCCAACATATCCAATAGGAATGGTCCAGGCCCGTTTGCGATTGATCCAAGCCGCAATGACATCACCTGTGCCCATGTTGAGATCGACCACCACAATGCCAGAGCGCCCATCCATTGGAACACCTTCAAGTGCAGAATCCAAGATGGCTGAATATGCCGCCTCCCCCAATTGTTCAAATTTTTTGGCTCCGCTGATTGTATCCATTTCAACCCCAACAGGTAAAGCTGCAGCATCTGTGTCCGCGGTGCGGCCTTCACGAGCCAACAGGCTGGCCCGAAAAGGCCAAGAATTCTCAGCAACGCTGGCGCCCATGACTAGACGCCCTTTGTAAGTCAAAGGCCTGACATCTCTTTGATCTTTCCTACCCTTGAACTGAATGGACACGGCTCGGTCCATGTTCAAGCTTTGTTTGCTCAAAGCTTCCAAAGCCATGAATTCAGATCTCCAAAGCTGCCCTTTCTGGTAGGAGAATTCGGGCATGACAACAATGCCCATTGTTGACTCAGATTTGTTGAGGGCCACGCCTAGAACACCTGCTTGTACAGCTTGAGTTGCTGCTTTCACCCTGCAAATGCTGGACCAATTCAAAATATAGATCGCCACCTTAAATCAAGGCAGGCAGGATCGAACAAGTGCCCAAGCGCCCCGCAACCGCACTTTTCCAACACTGTCTCAGTGCGTTAGAATAGACACTATCCCAGTGCTGCCAATCAGGCACTATCCCAGTGCCATAAAGACACTGTCCCAGTGGCCCAGGCGGCCCATTAAAAAAAAAGTCCCAACCCCGTCCCAAACTGAGCAGCAATGCCAGCCCTTCCGGGCGGATACCCAAACTCTTGGACCATCGTTGCTGGAAAGATATGACCTCTTGTATGACGAGCTCAATCTTGTGGTTGCACACAAAGGCCGCGTTGCCATTCAGAAAGTTTCAGCCCCTCTGAAACTGTTTTCCCATGCTTGCTGCCGGTGCAGCAGTTTTTGGTGGTAGTGCGCGCTCTCCCAGCTGCTCAGCTTGGACTTGGCCACCCGAAGTACTTGAAGATCATATTCAATGCGGGTCTTGCAAAGCTTCCAGCGGTCAGCTTCAAGATTGGTCATTTCCAAAGTAGGCCCGGCCCGTTGAACTGGCATGGTGTTCACGTGCTCCTCCATCCTGAGACATTTTTCACTGGGGTGCCAGAATGGCTCATGGGTAATCGATGGTGGAAGGGGCACAAAAAAACAACAATTGGTTGACTCTTAAAAAATGATAATTAGCAGCTAAGCTGAGCTAAGCTGCATTTTGGACAAGACTTGCAAGGACCGCGGAGTAAATCCAGCTTCCTTCATGTTGAGAGCAGTTTGGATCTCCAGCATCAATGCCATGTCTGCCTTGGCAAAGGCTTGGTAGAACTGCTCGTCAAAGCGGCTTTGGTCCAAAGGGCATTCAGACAAAGCTTTTTCGCCCACACCGCACACAAATGCAGCTTGTTCGGCACAGCTTTCCATGTCGGTTTTGGTGGCTTTGCGCCGCATCATCTCAGGCGTAGCCAAGAACTTGCTGATGGCATGATTCACCATGAGCAAGCAGGACTTCGCTGTGACCTTGCCAAGCGATGGCCACAGCCCTTCGGAGCCCAACCTGAAGTTGTGGTTTGGCAGCAAACGCTTGGAACTCAGGCAATCATCTGAAAAGCAGCAGGCTGCCCATGAATGCTGCTGCACATGTTGGATGATCATCTCCAAGGCTTCGTGTGGAAAAAACTCAATGAGGTTTTTGACAGCCGTTGCCTTGGAACCAAGAAGTTGAGCAGATTTAGGATTTTCCTGGTTGTACTTGCGGATCACCCCGGCAGAATCTGCTTCGCCACACGACTTGAGGGCCATCAAGCTTTGCACCCACTGCATGACATTCGGTGCTTTCCTCAAACTGCCGCGGGTGCTCACCCGAAAGTTGGCAAGGAGTTCCTCCCGTTTGGAGGGCACAGTCACTACATGGCAAGTAATGCTCCACATCGATCGAAAAAGTGTCGGGACTGCCTAGGACAGGCACGCGTGTCTTTTTCTGAACCCATGCATTTCTTGACTCGCAAAAAAAAATGAAATCTGCCAAGACACCTGCTTGGGATCGATGTTGTTGTCCACAAAGATCGACATCAATCCCATAAGTGTGTGTACCCGAGCTTTGCCTTTCAAGAAACCTAGCGAGAATGGTTGGAGGGCCCCGTCATCGGCCCAAGGCGATTTGAGGGCGAGCTGATCAGACACTTGGATCAGTTCAGCAGTCTGCGTAACAATCACTGGCTCGGTGGAGCTCAGAAACCCTTCCAACATAAACCGCTCAGCCAAGTCCAGAACAAGCTGGTGGTCAGCGTCAGGCTTCACGCTACAAGTTTTGGCGAAGCTGAATGCAGCAAGTGGCAACAGGATTGGCGACTCTGTGCAATCGTCAAGTGAGGAGGAAGCACGGAGTTTGGCCTGCACTGTCCACAATGGCTTTTCTGCCTGAGCCATGTCGACCAAGACAACCAGGAAAGCCTGCAGATCCACTGGATCGGCATACCTTTTTTGGAGGTAGGCACTGAGTGTTCCATATTTGCTCTGAAGC
>DF241366.1:9553-65233 GCA_000507305.1 Breviolum minutum Mf 1.05b.01 | reverse complement strand
GACAAACTTGGGGATGCAGGATTGTTGATGGAGGTGCCTTTACCCCACGTGAAGGCTGATGGCGTGTGCATCCGCGTGATGTCAGGGAACCGCTGCCTTGTGGTGAACAAAGGCGAGAGTGCTGTGAAACTGCAGCCCGGAACCATCCTGGCAGGTTTCGGCGCTGGAAATTACAAACAGCGTCAGCCGGATGAGCTTTATGACAAGGAGAAAGAGCCGCTGTTCCAGCCATTGCATTCTTCACTGGTGCTGTTCAACGGCCACCTCTCCACGGTGGAAGCTTTGGTGAACCAACGACTGACGCAATTCCCAAACACAAAGGTGATGTATCATGACATGATCCCAGCTCCTACTGCAGATCGGCCAAATGCATGGCAGTTGAAAAGAACACACGATGTGGTGTTCATCCCAGATGGAAAAGCAGCAGTCCAGGAAGGCACGCCTGGAAACACAAAGGTCCAGACGTTGGCAACTTCGGCGGGGGTGGTCTTTGGGGTTCGCTGGGCGCCTAGCGGCTTGATGCCTACACGCCCCCAAATACTTTTGACAGCTGAGCTGAACTTGCCTCCTGGCAATGGTTGCAGTTTGACAAAATAGACAGCGGCCTTGCCTTTTTGATTTTTGCTGAGGCACCAAGGGTGTGAGCCTAACAGTGTGAACACTGTTAGCTAGGGTTTGTCAAACATGTACCCCAGCAATTGGGCAAGGCAAAAAAAGTCAAAAGCGTCTGGTGGATGTGTGTGTTTGTGTCATTTTCATTTTCCGAATTCTGGCACTGTGACAGTCGCCTCCTGCAATCAATCTTTTAACGGACAACTAGCCATTTTTCTTCACGCTAAAAATGCATCAAAATCAAAGTGGGGCACTGTGACAGTGGTCATTTTTTTTTAAACTCTGCGCATGCATGAAATTCATTCATACTGTCTAGCATGTCTGAGTGGGTTGCAGCACCAAAAATGATGTTTTTGTTTTTTTTTGCATTGCGAGGTTGCCTACTGCCACTTTCTTTGTCGGTGGCCCAGAAGTCCTGGCCACAACGCTGGGGTGATATGCGCAGCAATGAATCTGAGGCATTGCGGGAAATCCAGCCTTATGATGTGGATCAGCCAATGCCTTGGTTCACCTTTGGCTTGGACAGAGGCACTCGGATAGTGCCCACTCACATTCATGGCACAGGGATACTGGTCTTTTTTTGCTGTTGTTACTTGTTTTTCGTTTGGCCAAAACCATGTGACAGTGAATCATGGCTCAAAACAACAGGAAAGCCAATGAAAATACATAGTACATGTGAAATCAAAAACACATAAAATAAAAAACGTAAACGCACAAGTATTAGGAACAAATTCGACGACCTATTTCAGACACCAGTCACTAGAGGCACCTTTTGAAGCAAAACAAACGGAAACATAATACCAGATAGGGGACGTGTGAAAGTGAAACAATTAACATAATACCAGATACTCAGATCCGCCGCTATGTCAGCGGCCCCAGTGACACCTCCTAAAGCTGGGCCGCCAAAGGCTGCGCCGGCACAGCCAAAATGGCCACCTGGTGGTCCACCTGCTGGTCCAGGGCCTAAACCTAAACCAGCCCCGAAGCCGAAGCACCGGCACCGGAATAACCGAGGGCCCAGTCAGCTAGCTCGAGAAGCGGACCGTCACCGCAGAATAAGTGCAGCCAGGGACAACGCTCTTGCACAAGCAGCTGTAAACGGACTGACGGCGCAAAGCCTTCAACAGCAGTCGGTGAGCCTTCAACAGCAGGTGGAGAACCTCCAACAGCACCTGGCCACCCAGATAGAGGAGAAAAATGCCCTCACAGCTATGCACAATGAACTTCTGGCCCAGCATCAGCAACTAAAAGACAAGTTTCAGGAAGCGAAAAACAGCTTCAAGGAGTCTTATGAGAGGCAGAGGTCTGTCTACGAAAAAGCGGCCAGAGATCACGCTGATAAGGTGGCGGCCCACCAGACACTCATGGCAGAATACAAGAAAGTCAATGAGTCTTTGGGAAAGCAGAGGAGTTACTACGAGAAAAAGCTCCAGGACTACGACTCGATGGTGACGGATTGGAAAGAAAAATTCCTCAAGAAGCATGATGAAAACCAAAGGCTGGTGGAAAAACTCAACAAGACTGAACGCTGCTTCATAGCTTCGGAGAAGGAAACAGTAAGGGTTCGAGAAACAGCGAGGGCACAACAAGAAAAATTATTAAAGCAGCTGGAGGAAGCCAAGAAGTTCCAGGACGTGGAAAGGGAGCAGCCTGCCTGCCCGAGCCCGAGATCACCTACACCTACAAGCCCCGCCAACAAGAACGTGAAGGCGGAGCAATGCGCAAGACCCAAGGCAGGAACATGGTGTACGATGTGATAGCACTGTGATGCACTGTGATAGTGCTGTGAGCACTGTGATAGTGCATTAATGGCACTGAGATAGTGCTTTTGTCATGATAGCACTGTGATAGTGCTCTTGTCAAAATTATTTCATTGATTGGTTTCAGGCTGCAGCGGCCAGAAGCGCACCAATTCCAGCTGGAAGGCCGGATGCCGTCAATGTTGATTGAGATTCAGTCAGTCTCAAGTTGTGAGGTTTTTTTGTAGACATGCTTCGCTGCGACAGGTCTTCAACTGGTGATGATTCTGCGAAAAAGGAATCTAAAAAGAGAAAGAAGGAAAAGAAGGAGAAACAGGAGGATGTGGCAGAGGCGGCTCCGGCCAAGAAAAAAAAGGTGAAACTACCGGCCCCTTTGGCCACGAAGTGAAGAGAATTTGGCCACGAAGGAAGAGAAAAAAAGGTGCGTCTAGTGACTGATGTTATGAACTTATGTGTTTGCAGCGCTTCTGTTCATGTTTCCGTGAATCTCTGATTTGTCGGCCTGAGGCCAGGGCTTCTTGGCATCATCAAGGCCAAAGGCGCAAAAGGTTTTTGCGACACTGGGAAAGTGTTGCTTCAAACTGCTGCGACACTGCGATAGTGTTGCAGCTGCTGTGATTTTTTTGTGTTTAAGATTGGTGACACTGCGATAGTCAGATAAAAAGGGATGGTGTAAATTCAAGAATCGAAACCTTTTATATATTTGACAAATGACTATTTAGCAAATTGAATCTTTTACCAATGCAAAACAAAATGATACATCATGTCTTTTTTGGTTCGGAGAGACCCCAAGAATTCTGACACTGGGATGTCAAAACGTTGGTTGGCATTGGCGCTGAGATACTGGAATATAATTTATTTGAACAAAGGCGTTCATTACAAACAGGGGTTGTAATCAAGGTCTGGATGTCAACAACTTATAAAAACAGGTTTGTTTTTTCAAAATTTTTGATGGTCACTATCCCAGTGACAACAACCGCTTTAGAATTGAGATGACTGATTGAGTCAGTGCTGCTTTGCGCTCTGCAGAAAAACATGCAAGATATGTTCCCAAAATGTTGTACATTATGAATTATGATACCAGCGTGCCGTCGCACAATGTGAGTCAATGCATTGTCATTATGTCTCATGCACAGGTCTCAAAGGTACATGGCAAAGTCAAAAATCCCAGAAAAAGAAACCCTTTTATAAAAATAAAAACCCCTTTTATAAAGATAAAGGCTTACAGGCTAGCATCCCCTAACCACTTTCCCGCGAAAGGTCCACCTTAAGCAGATCAATCCGTTCGCGATTTCGCGAAATCGCGAAAGCTGGGGCGAAAGGGTTTTATGAGTATAATGAAAGGGTCATTTAGGTTTTGAACACCACCCAAATATGATGTCTGCGCTCGTCATTTTTTGCAAGCGGTGATTGGTTTTTCGAAAAGCGACTCCTGAGGTTATGCGTTTTAGATGAGGCCGAGCTTTCAGTTGGTTTGGAACAATCCAATTGAACAGTGAACCCCTTGAAAATATAGGAACATATGATTTATTATTGAATCCCTTGAAAAATATATGATGTATGCTGCATGCTTGGAAGCAGGGTTTGGTGGAGCAGACTTCTATCAGCGACAATCAGCCTGCTGTTTGCATTTTATTGTAGACATACTATGACATTGCATGCTGTCTGGCATAGGGGTTATTGGCATTTTGGTTCTTCGGGTCATTGCCTTCGTAGCCACACTCTTCTATGCTAACTGCTAAGGACAGTCGACCAGTTCTTGGTTCAGAAAAGCCACTGGCTTCTGCCATTATTTCCCGTCCAATACAAGCAATGCTGCAAAGTTGATGTGCAGTTTCATCTTTAATCTTTAATCGTTAAAATTTCAGAGCCATCTCATTACAGGGCCGATTATCATAGTCTCACTTCTGCAATTCTTCTTTATACATTTTGACATTTGTTTCACCCAAACAGCCATGGAGTCTAGAAACACTGCACAGGTTTGACTACCTATTCTGGGTTCTCAGATCATATGAGTCATGGAAGCCGAGATGGAGTGGAAGTCCAAGATGCGGATCCAAGCACCGAACATGAAGCATCCGCAGACCACATCTCTGAGGAAGACATGGTCTATCAGTTCTCTGTTGATCCAAATGATGAGTGGTTCCAACGAGATCTCACTCACCAACCCTCGCCCGTGAAAACCATGCATTTGTCTCCTGGTGTTTCTGTCAAGGATTTATATACCGGCGAATCAAAGGCTTCTGACATGCAACAGTATCAAGGCCAGATGTCCCGACAGGAATATTACAAATTGATGGGTGTTGAGATTCCGAGTCCTCCGATACCAAAGGAAAGTCCTACTGAAGTTGCCCAAGAAAGGGTGAGGGAATTGAACCAGGTTGATGAAATCCGAAGCCAATTTCAGGATCTTTCCATGCTTTATCCACCGGTGAGACTGCCAGTGACACCCAGAAGCAGACCTCAATCAGCGCCAGTTGTGCGGCCTCGTATTAGCATACCTGATCGCAAGGATGGTGTTTGAAAATAGTGGCGATTCCCCTGTTTTCTTGGTAAAGAATAGTGAAGAGATGCGAAGGGATATGAAGGGTAGTAAGGGGACAAATTGTTTTGGAGAAGGACGTAAGACTCCAATCCATCTCCAATGGTGACTGTTGTTGTTTGCCCTGAAGGACAGGGTGATGGGTGGAACTATTGTTGCCAACAAGGAGTTGCTTCAACGATACTTTGGAACTGGAGATTAGGCTCGACTTCGCGCGACCGAGAGCAGGTGTCTCCGACCAGTCAAACACTTCCGGCCAAAGAAGGCAAGAGATGATACTCGTTGCACCTCAACATCACCAAGAAATCAGAGAAGGACCACACAGAAACCATACAGAACCTCCGATATGAGCAGCAACTTAGCGATGTGTTTCTTCTCGCTGAGTAGTGCGGTCATGGTTCTGAAGGAAGTGGCCCTTGGCTCGGCTCTTGGTGAATCCAGCCAGCCAGGGCGTCTGATAAGTCGACAAGCTGGTGGAAGCTGATAGTTTAAAGAAACTTCGAAAAGCAGGGATGAAAACAACAAAAAGCTTATTGTTACTGTATCATTCGAGGGGTTTTTGCAAGGTGAGAAAATGGAAATCCTTTTGCGCCAGGCCACAGAGGTGTTGAAGTCAGAGCACCGGCAGGTCAATGTTGTCACTTGGATGATTTTGGGTTTGTTTTGGTTATGCCACATGCCGTGTTGTGTCATACCTACTGACCTACTGTTATACCCCCAAACCATCCTTACAAGAGCTTAATACAATCTGCTTTACAAGACATGTATGCTTCCACAAGTCAATCTGATATTCTTGCAACGAACACATTCTGATACATTCTTGAAGAAAAATCCCTTGAGACATCTAAATATAGGAGTTTCCAATGGGTCGAGAGATCAGCAAAGTTTGGATGTCACTTTAACCACTTCATTGGTGCAATGGTGAAGCATATCCCCTAAGACTCCTACCAAGGCTATGGTGTGCGGCCGCTTGCGAACCGGAAAGCCCTTCGGCTCAGAAGAATCATGGAACCATCATGGAACCACGTGAACATGCGAAATGTGCTGGCTGTCTTGCTTGGATCTGTCCCCGAGGTCGTATCTTATGAACTGTTTGTTGCGACATCCATGCTTTGCAGTGTCATCACAGGCCAGAATTTTTGTCTTCAAACGTTTTCAACGCAGTTTGGCAATTTTGACGAAGATGCAATGCTTTGAAGAGCAATCTCCTTGAAGTCATTCAAGATACAAAGCCAATATAACATATGGTAGTGATGGTAGTGATGGTAGTGATGGTAGTGATGGTAGTGATGGTAGTGATGATGATGATGATGATGATGATGATGATGATGATGATGATGATGAACTGTGTTTCGGGTGTTGAATTGGCAGGCAAATTGGGAGCAAAAAGAAAACAAACCTGTGAGAGTATGCAAGAGTTAGGAGGAAAGAACCACACCAGAGAATGCAAAAGAACAGCGGATGGGGAAGGTGGTACCATTCTGAATAATTACCTTGAGAACAAATTTAGCCTCTTTCCCCTATGATCCTATGCTTATGCCGCATGCCAGACGAGTCTAGTAGGTATACGGGTTTATCCATGTTCATCATGGTTTGTCCATGCATATTTAACATGCTATAAGGCTGTATATGTATTATATATCATAAGGACTGTAGGTTTACGGTTTCGCGCCACCCGAATCATCCCGTTGTTGGATAATTTGTGAATTCAAAAAACACACATTTGTGTTGCGCCTGAAAGGCCACGAAAAGTCGTATAACTTATCAGTGAATGTCAAGAATTGATTCCCTGTTGAAAAAGCAGTGGGACTTTCAAAAGACATCTGAGAGGCCCGCAGCTTTACGAAAGGTGTTGACTTGTCTTCGAGGCTTCCGAACATCTTTTTGCATTTTCAGAATCGTTGTGCTAGGTGGTGGTTTCAAATATTTTTTAATTTTCACCCCTACTTGGGGAAATGATCCAAATTTGACTAATGTTTTTCAGATGGGTTGAAACCACCAACTAGAATCCCTGTGCTGCTACTGTCCCTGGTTGGTCGTTGGTAGCTCTGCTGTCCAGGCTTGTAGATGTGGAGGAGTTGGGTGGCAAGAAGGGTGGGTGGAGTGCTCAAGTTCTGCAATTTTTTGTTAAAAAACCTCAGGGTCTGACTAAGAATGAGTTCATTGAAACCTAACGCACAGATAATGCGTATCTTAAGTGCCTCATGTATATACATGCGACATATACATATACATCTATATGGGTATGATACATATCTGTATGTACAAATAGCATTCTACGCAACGAAGATCAACAACCATCATTCCGGGAATGCAATGCCTTAGGCCTCGGGTTGCCTTTGCTGACCTTGAAGGGCAAGGTGATAAAGGACCGGAGTTGATTAACTGACAGGATGATGACATGTTTGTCGGTTGGTGATCCCTCCCAACTTTGCCAACCTTTTGTACTGCCAAAACAAGTTCATGTCTTTGACAAAGTGCAACATATTTTTTGTTTTACGTCAGGATGACTCAAGATGTTTTTATTTTACAAATATGTGTAAACATCTCGCTGTATATTAAATCGCTGTATCATGTGGAGGTCCATCATACAGATTCATACTAATGCATATGCATGTGACTCAATGATGCAAGTGTGCCGACTCGACCAAACACCAGGCTTGGCACAGGACTTGAAAATTGCTACTCCGCTACTCATCGTCTCCAAGGCATGGACATGGTGACCTTTGCAGCATTAGGATTTCGAATGTAATACATTCAACTATTTTCAATTCTTGGGTTTGAGGAGATCTAACTTGATTATCTTGATTGAAATCTATTTGAATCTTAGAAAATGGATGAAACATGAACAAATCCACTACCCTCAATGACCTTCAACAGATTGGAATTGGATTTGTATAAATTGCTACTTTTCTCATCGGACCTTCGCCTTCAGGTGGTACTGCTCATGGAGGTTTGCCCTGGAGGACCTTCATCGGAATCAATTTTGGAGCCACACACTGAAGATGGGCTTTGTGAATGCCATCTCAAGTCTCATAAACTCACCAAACCTTTTGTGAATTCATATATGAATTCTGTATTCATCAAGGTCCTTGCAACTTCTGATGATGGCGGGCAACTGTATTGCCGAACGCAAGGTGCGAGTTGGTGAATTTTTTTTTAAAACATCTTTTCACCAAGTACTTCTAGGTTCTGTTTCAGTGCAAATCCTCCTATAACGAGACCGGGCACTGCGAGGATCGGCGAGGACTCTTTGGCTGTTTGCACATTGTCCTGCGCGACTGCGCCCAAGATGAGGCTAGCGGCTGTTTTTTTGGGGGGAATAGTGGTGCTGCGAAGTTGTTGGGACATGCTGAATCATGACTACCACATTGCCGGACACATGTTTCATATTTTGTTCATTGTTTTTCACTAATCAGGAATTCCTCATCAGTTTTTGTCTTGTTCAGTATGTTTTAGTGGAACTTCAATGCCTATTCAATTTTACTTAAGGTATTCAACTTTAAGTTTAGCAATCGTTGTTTGTTTCGATCATTCTTTATTTATTCTAAGTATCCTTTCCGCGTGCTTGTCAACTGGTAGGCTGAATGTCGCAGCATCATCTTTGACCGAGAGGTTGGCCTGTGAGCTTGTCCGGATGAGCATTTTGTGTCGATTTTTTGGCCTACTGTGTCGAGAATGCAGCCATCGGAAAGTCAATACTAAACGGCTGAAATACGGCTGAACTATATTTGAAATTTACATTTTACTAGTATATTGCTTATTAATGTAGCTCTCCAAATCATTTTCAAAATCCCACATAACAGATTCGATGCCAGAATCCGCGCAAGAGATCCCAAAGTGGACTATATAGACAAGATTATTGCAATTCGTTGCGAAGCCTTACCTGAAATTTCTGCATTTGTGAGTCCTGAATGTCAACATCTAAGCTCAAGACTTCCAGTTGGCTTGGCCTAAGGCCCGTTTTCCATAGAGTGAACTGGCAGTCGGAAATGAAGTGCTTTCGTTCCTGCAGAAGTCTGTGCCGAAGCGCATGCTGTGTGGCTGCTTTGATAGTTTTGGTGGCGCACCACTGGTTTGGTCCAGGATGGGTTGGAGCTACTAGCCCTGCTCGGCCAAAAGCTAGACCGGAGCCTCAAGTGGTTTGTGCAGCTTCGTTAACATGGAAGTGGGATGACAAACTTGGAGAGGGAACCTTCAAGGAGGCTTACATGGCAAGGGTTGAAGGTGACGGCGATTACTACGGCTACACAGTTGGTGAGAAGCTTGTGCTGAAGTTCATGAAGGCTGAAAAATACAACAGCGGAGTCCGCATCACAGAAACGGACATTCAAGCACAACAACTTGCGCAGAACTACGCTGAAAATTTCGAGTCAGTTGTCAAACCTCAACGTGGCGGCGAGCCCCTCCGAGTATTCTTCAGGGTGGGGAAGCTTGTTTCTAGTTCCACAAAACAATACCATGGCAAGACTTTGAAGGTTCTGGAGGGGGAGAACATGTTGGTTGAACTTCCGCTGTATGGAGAGTTCGAGAAGTTCAATTCCAACACTGGCTGGTCATCTGGGGTTGGAGCCTTACCTAGCGCATTCAGTCATTGGACATGGGTTGAAAGCAATGGTGAGCATTTGGTCTGCGATTTGCAAGGTCACAGGGGCTTGAAAGGTGGTCCTCACACATTGGGTGGCAAGGATTGTCCCTACTATGCATTTTCAGATCCTGCGGTGTTGAGCAAAGTTTCAGGAACATATGGACCTGCAGATCTCGGGGTCAAAGGTCAGGAAACCTGGTTCAGCAAGCACGTGTGCAATGACTTTTGCAAGTCATTGGGCTTGCAGGGAAAAGTCCCAAACTGCCAGAGCCACTTCAAAACTCAGACTCACACCGTGTACAGGCCGATCCGATAGTAGAGATTCTCGAGTCCGACAGTGGTGGCAATGCCCATACATCTTTTTTTGAGCAACTCCAGCGTGTGAACATGAGTGAACCAAAGAAAAGCGTGTTTTATGAATGTCTGTATTTGCATGTTTCTTCTGTTTCTTGATGTCTTTAAGAGTTTGACATGTTTGTGGGGCTTCACAAGCAGATTTGAGCATGTTTTCAGTCAGGATGAAGTGAATGCTGAGACAGACCAACATGCAGAGGCCCCGCCCTTCACGTTTCTCCAGCCACCCTTGTGGATCCTCCAAAATGCCGATGTGTTTGGACGTGACCTCGGCAAAATGACTCCTTTCCAAAATGGGGAAGCTGTTTCCTACTCCGTGAAACATCTTGAAAAACCATTGAAAACCACCATTAAACCACCATTAACATCATTGCCTACAAGAGAGAAACGCGGAAAGTCTGTCGGAGTTGCAACGATTCGCTGCCTGTTCGTTTGATCAGGCGATGCAGAAACGGAATGATATCCGAAAGTCGATTGAAATCTCCTTCGAGGCAACTCAATTCAGTTGTGATCACGTGAAATCATCCTGGATACATTAAGGGGGAATCAATGTGAAACCATGGAACAGCAGATTTTGTATGTTTTTGCATGTTTTTGTTTTGTATGACAATGCAATACCATGCACATTCTGTCGTGGTGGCACAGGCAGCACCCAAGGCAGGCGGTGATTCTCATTCGACTCACTGCTTTGCTTCGAATATTGGCAGTGCAGACTTTATTAGGACTTGGAACACCAAGTAGTACAATCAACTAGAAAAAATAAGTTGGACCATGGTTGGTTGATATATATATATATATTTGCACCAGATTTACATGTTTCCTTTTTTTTTTCAGCGTTAGGATTGTTTGCCTTATGTCACCTCTTTAACCGTAACCGTTTTGGGATCTTTTTGGGGATTTTTTGCTGTGCAGGTGTGGTGTGTGCCCAAGTTGGCCGAAGATGTGGCTCCAGACGACTACACCAAAGCCAACAAGGAGGGTTTTGCCGACAAAATTGACGAAATTCGTGAGGAACCTCAGACTCTCAACATCTTGGAGTTGTTTCTTAGCTAGAACATGATGAGATATGATGAGAAATGTCAGCTGATTCGTCAGGGTTGGTCAGAAGTCTCCTGTTTTTTTGTCCATGTTGAGAGAACCAATGGGTGAGTGAACTGCTGGACACAAACAACTGCTGAGGCAATACCTTTGCACAGCAGCTTTCTGTCCACACCTTAGCCCCTTCAAAGAGTATACAGTATACTACAAGCAAGGGATATCAGGACATGTTTGTGCAAAAGTATACCGAGCAACATTCAAACCAACCGTACTGGGTAGCTCAATCAACTATATGATGGGTAGAAATTGGTAGCAAGCTTATTGGATTTGTTTTGATGCAGCCATTGATGTCAGGTCATTTGTATTCATTTGTTTTGCTAGTTGCTTTCATCGCTTTCAGATGCGTTTGACTTGACAAAACAACCGAGGAGCCAAAGCTTCTGAATGGCCGACCGTGTTTAGCTCAGATTTGCTAAACTTCATCCTAGCAATTGAACGTATAATGAAAAGGCGCAAGGTCACGTCATTCCGATTCCCATCAAAATACATCAAAATACCATAGTGCTCTCCACTTACATTTTACTCATTTTTACTCACATACCTGTTTAAAATGCTTGACTTTCAAAATTCATTTCAACATCCCGTTGCTTGAGAATTGGTACTGAGCACCCACCAAAAACAAACACGGAGCTTAAACATGGACCAAAATGGAAAAGGAGATGCAGAACTGGGAAATCATCATTTTCAGGTTCCAAATCTGAATTTCCCATTTTTCTGAAAGGGGTTGCAACATCAAAAGGATTAAAAAAGGTTTTTTCCGATGATTTTCCATGATTTTTTTTTCGGTTGAAACCACAGTAGATCCGGGTCAGTGAATCCAAAACAACCATATCAACCATCCGGGATAAAAGGGTTACACCCCCGAAAACTAACATGTCCCCTAAAAAGGGGCTATTTCAATAGGAAATACATCTTCCAACCAGTGATTTTCAGGGGACATGTTAGTTTTCCAGGGGATCTAGGTGGTGGTTTCAAATATGTTTTATTTTCACCCCTATTTGGGGAAATGATTCCCAGTTTGACTAATATGTTTCAAATGGGTTGAAACCACCAACCAGAGTAGATCCACTTACCGTAAGTTTTGGGGAAAAAATGGAGCACATCATCCTCAACGGTACGTCAACCATCCGTAGGTTAACTGGCAGTGTCATTGCAGCGCTCATGCCAGAGCTTGCAGAGGCCATGAGGTGGGGCACCTCGATACAAAACCCGGGGAATCAACAAAACGTTGAGTTTGGAGTAGGATTACTCGGTTTATATGATGATAGTTGAGATATATATATATATACATATGATTCAATGATATGTTGAACTAGTTTTGATATTTTTGTTATCTATTTTCTTTTAAACAATTTGTTGATTCGTATAATGTAATTCAAGAGTTGAGTTGAATCAGTGGACCGTGTCAAGAGCAATATCACTGTCAATGACTAATGAATTCCCCAATTACACGAAACAGTTTCAAGTCATGTGGGGATGAGAACATAAAATCTCACATGTCTCAAATGTTTGGCATTTAACTACATTCACCAGCTTTCTTAACTTTGAACCCAGGAGCAATGAACCTGCATTGAACCCTCCGAGCCTTGTGGATCGTGTAGCAGCGATGGAGGTGCAGAGAGCCATGGGTTGGTGCAGAAAACATCACGACTGAAAACTTCAATCCAAGCAGTCCAGCGCGGCAAGGTGCAGAGAGCCATGGATGAATTGGTCCAAAAGGCCGGCGAGGAGATGCACGGCTTAGCCCTGGTGTTGAAGGGGATGGTTTGGAAATGTGTGGATGATGTGCGGATGTTGTCTTGCTTCTGGTTCTGAAAACAAGGCATGGAAACGATCTGTAGAATCAATAGGCTATGAACCATGATGATGATGATGATGATGATGATGATGATGATGATGATGATGATGATCATCATGCATGAAAAATCGATAGTTTTGATTCCAAAGCATTTTTGGCTTCAAGCACGTCCTGTGTCGGCATCCTGCTCTTTGATCGCTGGTCATTGCAATGCGAGGTGGGTTCCAAGTTGTGGCCGTTGGACCCGTTGGACCTCCAAACGTACCTTCCAAACATCGCTGGTTGTCGAGGCTCCAGTGAGGATTCCAGCTACTCCAATGCCACTGCTCACAAGTACAAGCAGATGCAACTTGGTTTAAACAGCATGGTGCTTTTTGGAGTTGTTTTGCTGTTTCAAAACCCCGGAAAAATGTGGACAAATTTCAAGGTGAAGGAAATATTGTGTGCAAATTTAAATGTAGAGATATTCTACAATTTGGATAATTTTCATTGAAGACTGTTGCCCATTTGCATGCCAAATCTACAACCCAAATTGTTCGACCTAAGGATTCAGCAAGAGCAACTGTCGCACTCATCCCTGCCATGTACTCTTCAAATGACCCTTGCCATAAATATGGACGGGACAAGATGGATTTAGATGTCAACACTCTAATGACATCATGACACCAATGCAGAAATGAAGCAGCAGAGCTCCTGAAATCCGGCTGTTGTTCTGTTCTTCTTCGGTTTCCTTCAGTGATCTTTGACTTATTCTTTTTCTCGTACATATTATTTGATCAAGTCAATCTTGGTGTCAGAAGAAAAGGAGGCACTTGAGTCTTTTCAAATTAGTTTGTAGGGATTTACACGTAGGTTGAGATTTTGATGTGTGGCTGATCCTTAGCCAACGTTTTGCAGGATGGAAAATAGTTTTGGTCTCGTTCAGTCTGACTCCATGGACCTGCAAAATGATCCGCGCTTCTTCCAAGACAACGTCTTGAATAAGAGGCAAGACTCCAGACCATCACATGGTGCCATCCATAGAACTTTTGTTGGAAGGGGAGCAATATGATAGACTGCAGGATGGGAAGGATCAACGGAGTGAAAAGTGAGATCAGTCATCAGTACCAGTCACGACCATCTCCTGAGATTTGAGGGTTTTGGAGGCATGTGCATGGCATGTGCATGATAGTTGGAATTGGCTGGAGGGTGTTCAGATTCCCAAGAAAGTTACAACACAGTCCTGGACCAAAATAAAAAGGCAATCCCTAAAGCCGATATCTGAAAGGAATCTGCAGCGGATGCTGCAATGGTTGGTTTTGGGCTCAAGGAAATGGTGCCCAGACAATTCACTCCACCAACTAAGAACGGACCGCACGGATCACGCCTTTTCCATCAATGACCACAGAGGTCAACGGTAGCAACGATTGGCATACAAGGGGCCCCTATGATCGAGCCAAGATTCAAAAGAGACGCACCTGGTACACTTCTTGATTTGTGCAAATCGGTGCATCCAAAGACACCTGAGCAGGACAGGGCATGTTTTGCATCAGTCCAAAAAAGTTTTTCTGTTGTTCTTACAACTGACTGACTGACTGCTCAGGAAAAGTCATCTCAGCTCGGTCAAAGAAAAGGGGTCCATCATCATTAAGATGGAGAGAGTCACTACTAGCCAAGAGATTATTGATCAGAACTGCGTTGACTGTGTCATTATTCTGCAAGGCTCGCGCATGGTCTTGCTGTAGAGCTCGGTTTACCTTGGAGATAGCAGTCAAACCCGCTTGCTTGTTTTTCTTGGCTGCACGAAACTGTGGGTCAAAGGCGATGCTCCAGAGCTGGCATTGCAAGAATTTGAGTAGAGCTTCTCGGCTATCACTCTTCTTCTTTGTCATAGCATCAGCCAGATCATAGTCTGAAGCAACCCACCTGAGTTCGGATCCAACTCGTCGAAGATTCTCCCTGAGCTGGAAAGCCTGGAGGGCAGACCGAAGGTTTGATAAACCCAGAAGTGGTGATTCACCTCCACGGCATCATAGCCACCTCGGGAATCGGTGCAGATGATTCCTTTGATCTGAACCACCTGTTTCTCGGTGGCAGATACCAAGTCTTCTCGAGGGTCGCCACGAAGAAAGCTTCCACCATGAATCCCCGTCCACAACAGACGGATCCTGAAGTTTTGATCTTCGCCTTCAAGAACGGCTTGGATCTCAGCATCATTTGAAGCTATGGCCTTCCTGCGTAGCTTCCAGCTACGCCAGGCAATCAGCATCATTGGACACACCGCTCCATTGATGGATTCAGGTCCAGCCGCCATAGACACAATGCCACCAGTGCTATCACCATTGGGACGGTTGGCATGAGCTTGATCTCCCATAGTGATGAAGACTAGTTGATTCCAATGTTCAGGAAGAGATTCCACATAGGCATCCTGGTCAACAACAATCTTGAAGCCATTGGGTGTGTCAATGGTTGAGATATCTGTGCCGGCGTGCCTGTAGGATCTTGTTTTCATAGTTCCCCACTTATAGGCTGTATCAATTTGATGGCAAATCTGTTGCCATTCACTGGATTAAAGATCGCCGATACGATGAAAATCATCAACATGACCACCCATTGCCCCAAGAAGTTTTGGATATCTTCCTGTTGAATCTTTTTCACCTTTGGAAAACCACAGCCACAAGCAGCGTTCGCCAAGTGCGGCAACTGCTCCAAGTGAAGTCAAAGTGCGGTGAAGATCTAGCCATAGACCACGTGGTGCTGTAGTGCTTCCGTATGCGAAGCACAGAGTCACGAGGAACCTTCAAGGCATCCTTCATCTCACCCACACCGGACGTCCACAAGCGACTGTCCGCCTCTGTTGGCTGTGTCTGCAAAAATGCTGTTGCAAGATCTAACCCCTGCAACTCTCACTGGTGAGTGGCAGAGAGAACATAGAGAAGATTCCTGCCCAATGTTGATTGGACGGTCAAGTAATGATGGACGCTGGTAGCCCAGGAGCACAATGCGTGCCTTGGCCTTTTTGGTTGCTTGTTGATTCACTGTTGTCTTCGGATTCTGCTGTCTATCTTCTACTGTCTCTTCTTTTTCGTCCGGTGGAATGCTCTTCCACGTTAAGACCCACCTGGCCTTGAGAATTCTGTTTGAGCTGTATGCTTCAGCCACCTCCTTGGAATCCAAGCAGCGTCGAACAGCTTCATTCTTGATGAAGGAGTCAACCTCTTTGTCCTTTGCTCTCTTGAACAGGTCCAGTTCATCAGGGGTCAACCGCTTCAGGTTAACTTCAGAACTGTTGATCTTCTTGACCAAGTAGGAAACAGGATTGCGCTCAAACATCTTGAGCTGCCTATTGGATTCAAATTCCAAGTCAATGTTGAAGAGGAGACATTCATCCCGTTCCTGCAAAACGGTCATGAAATCCATAGCTTGAGCTTCTTCTTCAGCTCCTTGTTCAAGTTGTTTTACCCATTTGAGGTCGTAATCCAACCTGGGTTTCTTAGAGTCTGGGGTTGCAGCAGGTCTTGAGATTGATGTTGGCTCATAGTCATTGATGCCAAGTTGTCTATCCAAATCATCATCGCCGCCATCAAAAAGATTTGGTGAGGCAGGTGCGCTAGTAGGTTCATAATCCTCATCTTGAGATACTCCTGGAACTCGAACGTGAGATGAAGATCCACTAGCACCACTGGCCTGAGGACGGTCAAAATGATGAGGTCTATGAGGATCAGGTCGAACACCAAGTGGCGATGATCGATGGATTCTTCTCAAGTCTTGAGGTCCGTAAGTCTGTTTTGAATGAGCTCTACAGATAGGAATCAAAGTGCTATCATCAGGTTCTGGAGGCAAATCAGGCAATTCAAGTTGTTCAGGTGAGGGTGCTTGATCCACCATATCGGTAAATTCCCTCTTGGGAAGGATGTCGGCCAAGGTCTTCCAAGAAGTTGGGTCTTCATCCGTGGTGAGGTCATGATGTAAACGTTCAGGCTCAGTACAAAGTCTAACTGAATGAACGGAACATCGCATGACCCGATTGCCAATGAGAACCCACAAGATGTGCCTACGATGGTCTCCTTCAGGTTGATGGGGAAGTACTTCTTGGAAGATAACTCTTCCAGGTTCAATCCATTGAGGTCGTCCAGATTTCTTGTGTCCACCTCGAACTCCTTTATGTTGATCTGATGATTGAAGCTTCCTCCATACCTTGACCAAATCCATAGGGCTGAAGGTCCGAAGGGGTTGACGTACAGTAGTATTAGCCAACTTGGATAGAGTTCTCTTGGCCTTAGTTTTCACGGCAATCTCTTCAGCTAGTTGTCGTGTTTGGATCAAATTCTGGAAGTCCACCCCCGGAGGAATCTGCTGGAAGGTGCGATGGTCTTCATCCTTGAGGGTATATTGCTTGCCATACGCCCACTGGAAAGAACTGAATCTGCAGTGTACTCTGTACTGTTCAAGGCTGAAGTTGCAAGAAACAAAGTAACTGCTGGCAGTTGAGGTAAATTTCCAGTTGGATTGCGGAGGCAACATGTTTGACATCTTGAATCGCAGCTTCCGCTACTCCGTTTGCCCATGGCTCTGTCTCAGCCGTGATGTGCACCTGGACGTTGATGTTGGTAAGAAAATCTCGAAGCTTCTCAGAAGTGAAGGTCTTGGAGCTATCCAAAACTACCAAGTCCGGTTTTGGCAAAATAGAAAGCCACTTTTCCGAAAACCCTTTGATGATGTCTTCCGAGCTCTCAGCTTCCATAGTCATGATGTCATATTCCTTGATGATTTGAGCTACCCGAAGTTTAGTAGCCAAGTCTATCGTCAACAAAAATTTGAGCTTCCTCTTGGTTCCCGGGATCAACCACTCTGCGGTGTCCATAGCAACTGCTTGCCAAGCCTTGTACATAGGCGATGTTGAAGCAGGTGGTATGGCACCTGAGCTTGTTCCTCCAGGTTTGAGAGAAATGCATGCAGGGCATTGATACTTCAAGACCTCTTGGACCTTCCATTCTGGTTGACCGGCATTCTTCACCAATCTGGCTAAATTGCGGTTGGTTGGATGTCCTGCAGCTCGATGATATTGAGCGATCTTAGACTGCCACCGTTGAAGTTCTTCTTGTGAAGGTTGTTCATCACCAGTTGCCTCAACCACAGGTTCTCCAGCCATCACGGGTAGAGCATCTGAGTGAAGTAGATCATCTTTAGGAAGAAGGCCTCCGCAAGGTGATATAGAGCTCCACAGTGACAAAGGTCTCGGACAGGATCTTGATCTCCACAATCTTGAAGCAAGTCATTGGAAGACTTGAAGTCCACCTTCATGGTCAAAAGTCGAAGGCTTCGATCGGAAACCAACTATTGTCTCCAATGACGGGCTATGGATTGAACCATCCTCCATGGATAGTATGCAGATCGAGACGTCTCTTGTCCTTGAATCCAAGTATGGGAGTGGGATCCGACAGTTCTTCGCCTTGAAGGTCTTGTGAAAAGACTCGTCATTTGTTTTGATGAGCCATTTCTTACGAATGAAGTGCTGTCCAGTAGAATCCTTCATCCCATAGTTGCAGCCATCAACGCGACAACCAAGCCACTCCCGGCCAATTTTGTCCATGAACTTCTCCAAGTCGATCATAGGTGCTTCCTGCCAACCTCGACAAGGATGAGTCCATTCAAATAGATTTCACAAAATGGATCATCTTCAAGAGTATCTTTGATGAACTCGTTCATATTCCACAACATACGGCGCTCCCGCCGTTGATATCCCTTCAAAAGCTCCTTTCTCTCATCAGTGGCATAGTTGATGAAAGTCCATTGGCAATACTTGGTGCACGGCAGACTGAGCCAAATCTTCCGAGGTTTGGTTCTTTTGCGAAGGATCTTCATGTTGTCCCAAGTCTCCTTCTTATAGAGGTCATACCTCCAAGTTGATGCGTCGAGGTCGAAGTCCTTGTTGTTCACAAGCCTCACTAAGCCAACTGTGAGGAGAGCAAGCCACTTCCCAAACACCATCGCAGTTGTCCAGGCAAAAGTCCACTAAGCCTGTTGACAGCGATGAAGTCAGAGCAGCAGCCATCAGCATCAATTTGGCAGCAATCTTCGGCTGTAAAGGCTTCTTCATGTTGTCATCCGTCATTGTTGAAGCTCGGCCTCGAAGGCCTTTGACAGATCTTGACTTTCTGGTGTTGGATCTCGAGCTGCCCTTCGAGGCGGGATGACTTGTTGGGGTCGATGAACATTGGAGTCTTGCTTGGCAAAGGTGCTGTCTTGATGTTCTCCAAGATAGCGTTCATCGGATCTTGGGATTGATCTGAAGTCCTGAACCGCCTTGCAAAGTGCCAATGTTGGGGTTCTGCCCTGAGTGAGCTCCAGATGGTCTCTTTCAACATGCGAGTGGTCATCTCCGGATTGTCCAGATTGGTGTGTTGAGAGGTGCTCCCCACTCGAGGGATACCCATATATTGAATTCTCAAACCGCACTGATTGCATGTGCTCCAAGCTCTGTGATTGTTGCCCCCCGGAACTCCCACGTGTTGGCATGGCTATTGATGTGGATTTGACCGTGGGTCCCGAGGATCCATCTTCATCATTCTCTCTCGGTCCAATGACATGGATTTTGCCTTGGGGCAAGTGTTGGTCTTCACCTGATCGGTCAGAAAGGCAGCCTGTTCTGGAGTCAGCTTGCCCTTGGAGTACGCCATGGCCGGAAGGAGATGAAGACAAGTTCGAATTGGGATAGTCGTTCACAAGACCAAAGGTCATGTTGCTGAGGTCGTTGAACGTTGAACGACGATGTTGTACATGCCTGTGCAAGTACTTCAATCGTTGAATCGCCTGCGTACAACTGTTTGCATCAAGTTGAGAATCCGTGACTGACATGTCGTAGTAGTCAACTGGACGAAACTCAAGTGTGTGCAATTTGGCAGTCTCTGGCAGTTCATCGGTAGTGATGTTGATAGTGGCATGTCCTTCAAGACATTCCCTTCCCCTAGTGAGATATTCCACAATGTCCAAGAGATAGTGGCCTTTCTTATTTGAGGGAAGTTGGTACGCCTGAAAGTCAGTCTTGAAGGAATCCATGGCCATGCCAGTAGGAAAATCTATAGCCATCCCTGTGTCACCACCCAAATGATCCATTCCCACCAAAATAGGGACCAAAGTATTCTTGTCAAAATCGGGGTGATGAAGTCCAGGAGGATTTGGAAGTGCAAACAATTTGAAACGTTGGGGATATCCAGAAACATTTGAAGTGATGACTACTCGATACAAAGCTCTTCCCCATTGACCATTCCCAAAGCAAAAGTACGGGCGAGCGGATTGCTGCACTTCAATGTTCACTTGGCGGTCCTTGGATACCGCTTGAAGGCAAAGTACTGCTGGCATATGGCTGCAGCATTCGGCAATGACCGCCTCACAACTGGTGAAGCAGCCAACCTTCGAAGAAGCTCTTTGGTTCCACCCTTGTTGTCAAAGTCCATGTGGCCCCATGACATAGCCAGGAGCCTTGCCGGGCCCGTAAGCCGCCCAATGAGCTTCAAGGCACAGCACCTTCTCTTCGAAATAGCCGTGCTACGAACATACCAGCAGACTTCTCGGGTGTATCGCCGCCATCCTTTGGCAGCACCATCCCACATTGGTACGTGGTGTGACTCTTTCTCCATCGTGCCTCAAGTAGGCACAAAAACCAAGGTCTAGGCCGTATCGCCTAGAAGTTCAGAAAAAGCAAAAAGAGAAGACAGCTCAAATGATCACAGCCTAGTTCTGCCTGCCGCGAGCACTGAGCAATCTCACCAAAGGGCACCTTTAGGATGTAGTGACTACGCCAGCCACCCAAAGGAACCACTGAAAGGGGAGCCGAGGCTCCGCTACCAATGCAGCGGATGCTGCAATGGTTGGTTTTGGGCTCAAGGAAATGGTGCCCAGACAATTCACTCCACCAACTAAGAACGGACCGCACGGATCACGCCTTTTCCATCAATGACCACAGAGGTCAACGGTAGCAACGATTGGCATACAAGGGGCCCCTACGATCGAGCCAAAATTCAAAAGAGACGCACCTGGTACACTTCTTGATTTGTGCAAATCGGTGCATCCAAAGACACCTGAGCAGGACAGGGCATGTTTTGCAGAATCCCTTTAGAAGTTTGTTAGTCATGGTTTACGGGGTGCGTCCCAAAGGTGTGTTTTGGAAGAACCTTTGATAGATGTTTGGGACAAAGAATGTTGTTGTTGCCCAGCTCAACAAGAGTTGAACTGGAGGCTCGCGGCTTTCGAAAAACTCGGTGTGGTCTCTGGTCTGATGGTGGCTTTGCAAAATGACAGAAACGTGGGGATTTTTTTGTTGCAAAAATTACCAATTTTATCCAATTTTATAGTACATGTTGACATGTACATATAGTTTCACACTGACTCTTTGACATAATTTCACGAGGTGTGCAGCAGAAACACACACACACTGAATCAGCAAAGGGGACAATTTTTGTCGACAGTTTTGCCCTGACAGAGGTGGCCACGTGTACCCACGTCATTGCGATGAGGAGCGGCGGGAACACCCTTGTGGGCGGCCAGCTTGTATCCGAATCTGAGTTGTGTCAAAGACTCGTGGAACTTCCAGTAGGGTCTTTTGCAAAATCATCTCAGATATCGTTGCCATAGGTTGCCATGGGTTTGAGGATGAAAGAGAGCAGATTGAAATGAAGATTGGGAGGACACGATATGATTATGGATACCACGATACCTGTATAATGTATACATACTACATGGACTACTAATAATTATATATTGATAATGCCTTGATGTCTCGCAACTGATCTCACCTTTCTCCTAACCACGGTATTACAGGTTTTTGCTATTGCCGCTTGAGTGCTTTGTTCTTCTGTTTCGTTCAATAGCACTTGCCACCCTTGCTACTAACTTCTTGCCCAGAATCTTTCCTGATGTTTGATTTTATTATGATACTTGTATTATGAATGATTCAAATTTATTGATTATTGCAGTCTTCAGGTTGATCATGCTATTTGAGTTAGGCCGTGATTTATGTTTCCTCTGAAACGATCTTCCAAGGCGTGAATCCTTTGACCGGCATGAGCCTGTTTTGTGAAGCCTAGGTAGGCAGCACGTGATTAAGTACAGATTATTCCTATCTATAACTATAGGTAATTGTTCTAGTTTATAGTTTTGTTATAAGTAAAAAATATACATATTAAGTTGATAACTTTTGATAACTATTATTCACATTTTCCCTGTATGACATATCATCATTAAGTGTACATATATATATATTCACATTGACATATTGTATGTTTTGTTCTGGTGTCTCAGTGCTTCACCATTGTTTTTTAACCTCTCCCCATTTGGGACCAGGAAGGAGCTGAACTTTGTCACCGTTGAAGGCCGTTGAATTGCGCAAACCGCGTTTCAGTGAGTTGGATGTCCAACCCTTCACTCGGCGGCCCAGGTTGGCTTCGCTGCTTGAGCTTCGCTTTGATGCCAAAGGGCTTAGTTTGATGTCAGATCTATGGGAAGGCAATGTTCAAAAATCATCATGCATCCAATGAGTATCTAATGATATCCAATGATATACTTTTGTACATATTTTTTTTTCCCTGCGATGTTTTTAGCTCATATGTTTTCTGTTGGTCTTCAGTTGAAGTCCATGTCATGAAATCGGCCAAGGAGTGCAGTTCTCTTTCTGAACATCATCGCTGTCTATGAATCTCGATTGCAAATGATGCTTCCTTGGATTTCTGAATTGTTGAACCCCTCAAAAGGTGCCAAAAATGTTCAAAAAATCCGAAAATTGCCAGGTTGGTATTGCGCAGACCTACCACACGTGCCCTGGAAAATCAACACGTAGTAAAAACACTACGAACGTAGGGTTCATGGTTCGTTGTTGAATCAGAGCACTGGCTTTACCACGCAATGCACAGTCACATTCTGTGAGAGGTACCGTCTGGAAACGGCTGGACCCACGGGTTTCGAGATCGTGACTCATTTGAAATGAGACAGTCCTGTACCAGTACCATCTTTTACCTGCGAGCAGTGGCTGCGTTGAAGACAGATGCCTCAATGATTTGCAAGCCGTGTTGGAGTTGCCAGCATGTGGATGTTTCCGAAAATAGTGGTACCCCCAAATCATCCATTTTGATAGGGTTTTCCATTATAAACCATCCATTTTGGGGTACCACTATTTTCGGAAACACCCATGTGAAGAATCATGATTTTTCAAGACTTTTTGATGCATGTTTTCCCATGTTTTCCCGATCAGCTGAGGCCACATCCTATTACCTGAACCCTAACATTGTCGCATCTTGGACTGGTGGATTATCAATTCGGAAATGCTTTTGAAACGTCGCTGTGCTTCGATGTAGTTGGTCCGTGGACCCAAATGGTCTGAGGCATGGAGGCACTTTGCAGTAATGTTCTCAGCTGCTGAAATCTGCTGAAGCTGCGCGAAAAAACGTGAAATTCCAAAGAGGTGAACTACGTTTTACAACAAGATCTGAAAACACCCAGATCCATTCCCTGACATTTTAGGTGAAATGCTTGCTGAACGGTTTGACGATCTTTCTGATCTCCACTGGGATACGCTCTTTGGCTGAAACTGGATGAAACTGGTTGAGTCTCACCAACAGTGGAGATAATCGCTCGGAGGGCGCCCTCCAGTGCTCCCCCAGGAGTCTCCGTCAGCTTCGAAGAGCTCTCCGAAGCGGACACGCAAACGCACACACGGGGGCATCAGGGATCAAACCTTTTTCATGCTTTTTCAATTTCAAACCATCAGATCTTTGTGTGGAATAGTTGCAAGATTGAACTGAACCTTCTTTCGGGGACGTAATTTGTGAATCGGTTGGCAGGAGCAGCCCAAGCTTACAAAACATGCAGCTCATTTGATGGGTGTGATCGTCTTGTCGTGGCTTGGCGTCATAACAACCCATCACATCGGCACCTTTATTTGTCTGTAATGAATTGTTGCCAGATTTTGCAGGCCATCTGTCAGGACAAAAGTACAAACATGTGTTTCTGGGATGGTGAAATCATCTTATTGTTACTGGCCAGTTTTCAAATATTCAAAGTGTGGGCATGTTTGGACTAGATTTGATTTATATTGTTTGATATAACTGCGGCTGACTTGAATGCCACCAACATTCTCTTTCAACTCATGGATGACCCAGGGTCTTCGTCATTGGAGGACTGGGGGCCATACGGCCAAAAGCGGTGCATCCCTGGGTCATTCTGGGTCCCTGACTCCCTGAAGATACAATTGATATAATTGATATTGAATTCTCTAAGCCCTGCATGGTTTTAGACAAGGACGAGTTCGTGACATTCGGTGACCATAAAAGATCAGTGCAAGAAGCGAAAAACTCTCTGTGTGGCGAAAAAATTGTCCTCATGAACATACAAATTCGAAGGAGTTTGAGATAGTATCTTACAGTAGAATTTAGAAGACTTGATTGGTTGGTCCCCCGGGGTTGAAATGCTTCATGTAGAAGGCTGTTTCCAAATGTTTCCAAGTACAATACACAATTATAAGACTCCAAGCTGGTTCTCGGGACAGCTTTCCCTGAAGGCCTTATCATGCACTACATTCACTTGAAGCATCAAGCATCTTGGCTGAGCTTGAGTTGTGTTTCTGAGAGAGCCTTGTGAAACGAGAAAGTTTGACATATCTCTCTCTCTATCTGTCCCCAACGTCCACGCTTTGAGCGTGAGGCCGTGTTCCGCACCAACTATGAGCTGGCAAAGGAGCAATGAAAAGCAGATGCATTCAATCACACCAGTGTTGTGGACATGGTTGTACTTGAACTGTACATACAAAGGTTTTCTCATGTTTTCTCAGGAGGGGATGACATTGGTGGTGATGATGCTAGTGTGGAGAATCATAGTGATACCAGCCTGGCAACAAACCTGTATCGCATAGGGGCCAAAAGAAGGATAAGAAGGCGACGCCCTCGCCATGTTGAGTGCAAGCAGAAAAGTAAGAGGCTTCAACTTCAACGATAATTTTATCATGTTACTTTCCTCATTTTTAGCCTTTAGCTGGTATGCATTGGAGGATCATCAAACGAGAAGTAAAACATATATTAACATTAGGTTGAAGGTCCTGTATAATGCAACAAAAGTTGCACGATCTCTCAAGTTCGGAGTTCGCAGCGAGTTCCGTACACTGCAACCAGGAGACTGAGCGGCCATACATGACGGGAGTGACTTGGATTGGAAACATTCCATGTTTGATTGAGGAGGTGATGGAAGTGGATCCAAGAATGGCTTCGGTGAGGATGAAAGAGGAACACTTAGTACTGGGTATCTTGGTATATCCTGGGTATATTTGCCACTTATCCAACGTGGGGCATTGAAACTTCAAAATGTGTCCATTTTGACACAAGTATATAATGGTTGCAATTGATGTAGTTAGACAGACGTATGTGTGTAATATACCGTATACCTATAACATGTTGTTGAGCAAGCCTGCAAGAATTTGGACGACCTAGATTCACGACATGATGGTCTCCCAGCGCATGCGCAATCATCTTCGTGGACCAGATGTTTGAGTGTGAGATCAGGAGGCCGTTGCCATTGTCTTCTTTGTTTGATATTCGTTGCCATGTTAAGTCAAGGAGCGGTTTCAGTGGTCTCAGGTGCAAAATACTGTTGGAATTCAATAGCATTGAATAACATTGAGAGATTCAGTTTCAACTGTCATGCAGTGCCGTTGGATGATGTTGCCTGCCCAGGGCGGGTTATGAACCACCAAGAGGAACAGGGCCCAACCTGTGTATCACACAAATGCTATGCACACTATGCACAGAAGCCAACTAAGAACCTGAAAACCAGGCCTTTCCCAACTCGAGAGATTCCACACAAATTAAAGAGCTTTAGATTCTACAACTCGAGAGTTACTGAGTTGTTGCTTCTGATGCAGATGGTAGGATGAAGCGATCAGCTTGAAGCAGCGTTGATGAAAAACACTCTTTTGGCTGCTGAAAGCAGTCTTAAAGTGTTCTTGCAGTGCTGAACAGGGTGATGTTATGAAAAACTAACCAACAGATACAAAAAGTATCCAAACATGTCTTACCAAGTGAGAGAGGAGTGGTGTTTCAGCCATTTTTAATGTCGCCCGGCCCAGTTCTCACGATTTTCTGTGCAACTTTCTGAATTATATATACGGATCTGAGGCGATTGAAGCCATAGGGAACTGTTCACAATCTAATTCGCACCTGAAAACCAAAGGAATGCAGGTATTTGCACGCTGTTGTTTCAGATCAAAACCACATCGCCAGCCATCGCTTCACAGATTTTGAAATTTTGCACCAATCTCCAAAAGAAACATCCAACATCTTTTCCAATCATTTTTTCCCAATCATTTCATCACTGTTGAAATCTTCCAATCTCAATCCCCCCCCAAAAAAAAACAACAATGGCGAAAATTTGGCGGTGCCAAGCGGCCAGCTTGATCTGTTGGATGACAACGGGGCCATTTTGGGACGGTTGAGCCGTAATGGCACCTCAACCTTGACCTTGAAGGCCAAGGTTCGTGGCCTTGGATCTCCACTTTTTGGAGAGAAGAGGTCTTGAGGTTCGTCCATCGAGAAAATGAGGGCCGGTAGAGATGCCGGAGGTTTTGTGGATGTTTTGTGGATGGTTTTTTTGGGGGGAAATCACCAAGTATGCTTATGTTGAAATGTAATGTGCTATCATGTAGATGATGAAATAGTATTATTGTGTGTGGGGATGTACTGTGGAGTTGTTGCAGATGCATGAGGATTGTAGCGTTTTTGACTTTAAAGTAGAGCATGTAAGAGCAGTTTCAGTATGCTTTGGCCATCGAAAATACACATTAGATCAGGCTCTTTGTCGCTAATTTTGCAGGAACTGAAGGACAAAGTACTGTAGTGGCCACATCATTAAACCAAACCATTGCAATGCAGCTGCATTGTAGCTGTTGATGTATGAAATCATTCAGAGTTCCAGAGATTCGGAAAGGGAAGCGTGTGAGAAGCTTTGGCCCTGCAATGGTTTGACATTTGTTTTGTGCGACAGGAGTCCGACGCGATATTGGTTAAGTTGCCATTGCACTGCGAGCAGCTACAGAAGGACACACACACACGCTTTGATGGATGTTCTTTCTTGAATGGATACAGCGGCTACAGATGAGCATCAAGACCAGATCACTCTGATTACATAGTAGTATACCATGTATAGTAGCAAATCATTACCTCCCATTTCACAGAGAGTCTTAGAACTCTCAATAGATTTCCCATTGTTCAATTTCAGGTCCAAATTTGTTTATCATTCTTCATTTGCTTCATACTTTTTTGTTCGCATTCATTTTTCAGGAGCTCACCGTGATTCAGAATCGGGCGAGTTTGGAGTTTGCTTCCTGCTTGAAAGCTTTTTCACCAGTGAAGAGCCGAGTGGCCTTTCGCTGAGCCAACTTCAGGATGCTTCAGCACCAGGGTTCCTTCATCTCTGAGGCAGAAGGCACCGAAGTGGTGACCATAGAGCTCAATCAGAAGGCGGCCTCCGTGAATCCGTACAAGAAAGAGAAATGAAGACAGAAGTAACGGTGATGAAATGAATGATATAAGGATATAGTCTATAGTAGTCAAAGTATGATAGTACTTGTGAATATGATATGTTGATATACGATAAGTATTCAACATGAAACTCTTCATCACATAGACATACTGACCTATAGTTAAGACGCTTTGCCTTCAAGTCAAAAGCAAAGCTTCGTGAGGTAGGAGCAATTTGCCAATCACTGCAATTGAAGAATTCCGTCCCTTGGCGAATGCTGTTTGTTCCTAAATGAGCGCTGATCCAGTGGACCTTTTTAACACATATGATCCACAAATATCCACAATATGTGTCCCGAGGAGTTGCTTATTCAGTTGGCAGACAAGGCATGGTTCATGTCTAGCCGTGATGCCTATTTAAAGGTTGCACCTCAAGTTCCTGGCTCGTTTGGCTAGATTTTGAAAGAAGAGCGGACCAAAGCAGAAAAGATGGTGGGGGTCGCACCCTCAAACAATATCCCAGTGAGACAGTGGGGAATCCACAGTGGAATTTGGAATAAAAACATGTGAGGCGATTTGCCTTCCTTTGGCAAGTCGAGACTTGGAAGCCAAGTTGGATTTGGCCAAGGCGCCTTTGGAGAGTTGTTTTCTCCATGTCTTGCCGACGTGTTGTCTTGCCGTTCTGTTCATTGCAACAAAATGCATTCATCTCCTGAAGAGGAAGAAGTCCTTGGAGCATTGGATGAGAGTTGGAAGCTTAGAAACACATCGCAATTCCTAGCTTAGCTAACGGTTACACTAGCGTATATATACTGTGTATATATATATATATGTATAAGTCACAGCATTTGCTGCAAGCTATCAGTAGAAGCCACAATGCTCAAGGCCTGGAGATGCTGACTGTCGAGCTAGCGGAATTGACCAAAAGAGGTGCCATCCATTGTTACGCCATCCACCTGTTCGGTTGTTGATCAATTTCACTACCGTAATTTCTCTGCGGGAATTGTTTGGGTAATTATTTGCCATCAACCTGACGGACCTGAGGAGTTTGTGGCCATTTGTTTGATTTGCTGGAGGCAAAGCTCCCAGCTTTTCGAAAAATCATGTTTGACGTTGAGCATTTTTGATGCGCCAACGCCAATGGTTTGTTGCCAAGTGACTGAGGAGAAGCGAAGTGCAAATAAGGTTGAGCTTCGCAGGAGGCCTTTCAAAGAGAGTGACACGTTACAGGATAACGCATATGATGTTGTTGTTTCTTGTTTTTCTACTTTGGAACATCAAAATTGTGGATGCTTCATGATACTTTAATATATAATATGCTTTGATGGTTCTGACAGTCAGACACAGTCTTGCAGTTTTTGGCCTATGCTTCGAGCCATGCTGCTTTTGTCATGCAGGCGTTCAAGACTAGCAACACTTAGTATCGGACCTCTTGTGACCTTGGGCGTGGCTATCCTTGCAATTTTTATGGCAGGCCGGAGTGTTTGCCACGTGAATCTTGACGTGACTTGCACTTTGGTATTGACTCCCACTGCCAACAGACGTTTCGTTGTGCAGCAGGAGAGCTGGCAGAATGCACACAACTGGTTGCATCTGGAGGTACCGACACTTTTTTGAGCGGGCAACGGGGTAAGAAACGATATGAATCATACTATACCATACTTACAATGACTACACTCTACTAAGACTGGACTGGAATAGACTACAATTAAAATATATTTAAAAAATAAAGAATCAAGATATATATATATATAATATAATGCATAGTCTATATACTTGTTGTTTGTTCGTACCGAATATAGTCATGAGCCTTGATGCCTTTTGGGCAGATTGGACAGGCAATCCTTGGCTGAATCCGCGATGCTGGCGCCATCTTCCGGAGGCGATGCAAGTCATTGGTTGTACGCAACAGTATCACAACAATGATTTGCCATGCACATGCCATTCACAATATGAGTACTGAGTTACTGTATCCAGTGGGATCCAGTATTCATCTCTTCAAAAATACTTTCAAGTTGAGATCCTGCTAGGTGCATCAGCAGAAGGCTCGGCTACCAAACTTGGCACTAAAACATGGCAGCACGCGTAGCATCAGCAACTGCTGAACAGGAGGAAAATGCGACGGTGGCTATGCAAGTTGAAGAGGCAGTTCATTGAAACGAGTCTCGCAATTGCAAGTGCCTCCTAGCAACTTGAGTGATGTGCTATTGTGCTCTACATTGGTACAGGAAGAGGCTGAAGAAGGGTCGGAGGAGTTTGCCCCTTTGCAGTCTCACTTCGTTGCATAATGAAGCATAACTTTGCTGATTAAGATATTATTATCATATAATATAAGATATACGCATGATAGGTTTTTTGAGACTAAATGTTTAAAGTGAGTGGGTCATTCGACTGTCCTTGAGATGATTCTGCTTTGGTTTTTGAAAGACTGAGGCTGAGCGTAGAAGAACAAAAGGAAAAGGAGAGGGATGTATTGGATGTATGCCATGTTCAGACCTGAATATTCAACCAGCTTTGTTTTGGATAGATTCTGATAGATCAGCATGGCTCGGTATGGACAAGATGGACAAGCACCTCTGCAAACGGATGATGATTATTTTCATGGCATGTTTTGGAAATTGTTCTTAGATTCCTTGGAGGAACTCTAACGACTCTAACCCAGAAGTGGCGAAAACTATGACGTAATTTTTGATACATTGAAATATCCTAATATCCTTTGTCAAAATTACACAGCGAAAAGCAGGAGATCCAGATGGCTCGAATGGCCCAGCTGCATAATGCTGGATGCCAAGTATCAGTATGCTCTGCTGTGGCGCATTGCTCTTTGAATGTCGCCAGGGGATTGGATGACATTCCCTGCATTAAGTAACCCGCATCCGAAGGCCGAATTCCACGTGAACCCAACAACAGGAGGCCATTGCTTCCGTATGTTGTGCTTTTTTTGATTTAGTACATCATGCGGGAACCAGGCGTTGCGCTTGCTGGGTTGGCCTTCGCATACAGGACAGGGCACATCCCATCAGACTGTGGAACTGTGGATATCTGTGATGTAATCTGGTTGTTTTTTGAAATGAGGATGCCGAACGGGATTGGTTCCCCTTCACGTCTCCATCGAGAATACATGACTTCATCAGTGAATGTAAAACAGTATAGCAAAATACTGTAGTGTAGTACCGAACCACTGTATGGAGTCATCAGATATTGAGAAACTCAGGCACTGGAAAATATCCTATACAGCCTATATATTCATATTCTCAATTTGTTGTTTGTTTCAGAAACAGATCATCCTTGGCGCAACCAGCTCACAGGTTAACCAGAGGGCCACTCCTTCGATGATGGAGATGTAAACCAGGTGCACCTGCCTTTGGTGGTGGGAGTGTGGTGGGTGTTTTTAGTCAGTGGAGGTAAAGGTTGACAGGCAATTTTTGAAGCTTACAGTTTTCTGGGTTGAGGAGTTGTTTTACAGAGAACACTGTTCTTTAAAAGATTTACACTTTGCCACAAACAAGTCGAACCTAATTACTGGGACTGCGGCCTTGTTATGCCTTGTTTAAAGATGGAGCTGGAGAAACAGAAGCACATCTACTCTGAACCTTAGGTGCCGGCTAGTCCAATGGGAATGACCAATTCGCAATGGCAGAAGTGAGGGGGGTTTTTGCTTTTGGCAAAGTACCAAGAGCGCCGATAAAGAAGAGTCGGACATCCTCTTCAACACCTTTTTGATCCTTTTTGCGCTTTTCGTTTTGCAAAGTTTGCTGTACAGTACTTCTCGAGCTTCTATGCTTCTATTCAGCTGGCTTTCGCTTGAACAGAAATTGGGTCCAGCCATCATGTTCAGAGCACGAAAAAAGACTTGATCGAAGTCAAGGGAGAAGGAGGTAGTGTGCTTCATAAGGATACTTGGCAGACTTGACTGGTACGCTTGATGAATGTTGGATTTTTGAAAGCTGAGTGCGACTTTCCTTCACATATCTTTGGTCAGTTATGGCAGCCAGATGCGAAGGCAGAAGTTGCATTGAGAGTTGCTGTATTTCATTGGGTGGTTTGGAACAGACCGTGTTGTTCGTGACAAATATGTCGTCTTCCAAGCTCATCTTGTTCCTGATTCAGTCCACTGGATAAAAAGATGGACAAATTGACGTCCAGGTTTGCTTAGGGGAGACTCCTGCGATGCGTGTACTTACTTGCAATAGTAGAGCTTGAAGATGCTCAAAGATTATTGACAATTTCATGCTCTGCAATTTGTTTGCATGTCCCAATGACCATCAAAGTAGCTTTGGCTCATTGAGCTTTCAACAAAGTCCATGGACCGACTGGTTTTCGCATGTGTAAAGGAAAGGTGGTGAAGGCAAACCAATCCACAAGACTATGATACAACATTGCGATGGTGGTTTGCACTTAGAGTTGTAGAGAAGTGAAAAATTCAAGAACTCCAATGAATGACATGTATGAATTGGTAACTTTTTCTCTATGCGCATAAAACAAGCACCTTCAAAATCAACGGAGACTGACCAGAAAAGGGGCTAAACAAAGGGCACATTGACTGATCCAGCCATATCTAGTTACCATTATCTTGAATGTCTTAATACACCTAGAGAAGAGGTCTTCCAGGTTTCGCTTGATCATGCAGAGCAGGAGCCATGTTGGATGCACACAGAACTGTTCTCCATGATGCTCTCTGCAAATTTCCTCCACATGCAGTAAAATCATAAGAAACCTGGCAGGAGACCTTGTGGGTCACCTCTTCGTAGTTTGGTTCGCTTCCCAGTTTTACAACTGGATGATCATGTCACTTTAACACCTGTGTTGACCACTGATTTTTTTTGGAGTCACTGATAGTCATTGTTTCTCAAAATAATGGAAGTATCAGATGAAAAGCAGAGAATTTTGAAATTTATGTCAAACCAATATGTCATTTGTGCTTTGGAGATACAGGGAATCCATAGCAATCCCATGACTGCTCGACATGAACTTTTCATGGTTTTCCTTCCCTGAAGGTGGCAGTCGTTGTACTGATATTTGCCTCATGTTTTACATCCAGATGCTTTGCCTTTGTTCAGGCCTCGTGTTTTTACTCCTGGAAAAGTGGTGAAAAAAGCTGGTCCAATGATGGGAAACAACATGCGTTCAAAGAGTATTGCAGAATAGATAGCACCTGAATATACATGAATGATATACTATACTATAAATCGTCATGACCAGCAACCTGACTCGCAGCTTTCAGCTTCATTTCTTGCAAATAAGAAAGCAAGCATCTCAATGTCAATCCCGTGACATGTCATTTTGCTGGTGCATTGCCCCATCAAGCGGAAATAGTCAGCCGCTTGATGTAATGTTGCACATATTAGTTTACATGGCATCACACAGCGTTGTCCCTCCCTCAGATTGATAGTTGATGGGGAAGTTGCAGGGCAGCCAAACACACAATCAGCATACAAGTAGGAAAAACATGACCGGTTCGCCGCCACCCAACTTTCTTATAACTTATGGAAACCGTCGAGTCAAGCTTTTGAGCTTGCCATGGCTCTACGGACTCGTGTGCTCCTACAGCAATTGTGTAGTGGAGGAAGAAGGTCCCGGCAAACTCGACATCAATTTTTCCTGTTGTTGCTTAGGGAAATAGCACTTTCCGCCAAAAAAAACTGCATTGCCAAACTTTCTACCAAGTAACCTGGACTTGGCCAAAGGCCAAAGGCAGGTATGCAGTACTCGTACCCTTTTGTTTCCCCTGATATCATCATATCATGTCAAATGCTGGCAAAGGCTGAATCCTGTATTCTTGCCTCCTGCCTGCTGGTTGAAGGCGTTCCCTTCGCTGCGTGGGAACAAGCGCTGTTGCGGCAATTGCTGATCCACAGGCACAGAAAAGAAGAGTTGGCTTCTGGGCAGATCCACGGACTATTTGGATGCAGCGTGTCACTACCAGTTGTGCTGAAAAACCAATTCAACTGAGAATCATGACTTATGACCATCATGCCTGGATCCATTGATTGGTATGACGGTATGCCTTCACATTAGCAAGATTCGATGCTCCATCCTTGCCAGGGCATACAGGCTTCCATCAACTGGATCACAGATTGGTCCAGTTGGTGAGGCACACAGCCATCCAGTCATGCCTGGAGTGAAGCAAACCTTTTTGAAGCAAGAAATTGATGCCAGAGGTCAGAGTGAATCATTTGAAGTCATTGTATATCAGAGTTGTTGGGTTGTTTTTTTCCAAACTTTTGTTCATTGATGATTCATTAATGAAACAAATCCTGGATGTTTGTAGTCCGCACTCAAGGATTCCTTTGAGACTCAGCTTGACTCGAAAAAGCCAGGCTCAAATCAAGTTTTCAGACTCAGAGTGGAAAGCAAAACTTGCAGCAAATCAGTCTCTTGCCATCCAAATTGATGTTTGAATGATTTTGATACACTGTAAAGCAGGCTGAGCTTGTCATAGCTTGTGTAGATTGCACCGATTCTGGTTTGTTTATGTTTGGTTGATTTCTCAAGATTTTAAAGGTATTTGGTGCTGCGGCAGAAGGCTACAGAGCCAGGTTGGCTGCAGCATTCCTGAGTATGAATGTGGTTGTGATCTGCGTTCGCTTCAGGACACCGTTTGTTCTTTCCAAATGGCTTTGATGATCATTTTGAAGAAGGCGCCGACATATTGACGTGTTTACATGCGAGTGCTGAAAAATCTTGAGGCATTTCGTATGATTTCTGTAAATGGTTGCGGATGGTTGCACAATGTTGCACATGTTTCTTCAGACTTCAAACAATTTGTTTCAAGGTGTATACTTATGCGCTGGCTGTTTGGCAGCTGGAATAAAGCAGCCACTGTGACTTGTTGGAAGAAGCACAAGACTCCATTTCTTTGCTTCAAGCATCAACGACGCAAAGGCACCTTTTGCCAGACTGGCATTGATCTTCCAATGTTGATTGGTTTCGGAGCTGATCTTTGCTTTGCAAATGTTGACAAAAAGGTACACCAGCGAGATGAAATTTGATTGTGGATGTGGTTGGCCTGGGTTTTGGACCAATGCCACTAAGCAGAAAAATTGTTCCGAATGATGGAAGCTGGGGCGTTACAAACCTTCAAAAAATTACAAAGGAAGCTATTGAAAAATATGATAATCAGAAAATTGTGTCATGGGATATCATCATATATCATCTATTACAGTAGTCCTACACCCATCCACTAGGTTTATCTTTTGATTGTGCCAATGTAATTAATGAGGTGCATCAGAATGTCATTGAGATGAAAGACGCGGACGGCCGCCGCATCTTGGATGCAGTTGGGGGAATTATGCTGGAATCTCTGCAGATGTTCATTGAGGTTTCTGCGGTCAAGTATCTTTGCAAGAACATGCAAGCCCATGAGGTTGTGAAATTCTTTGTTCACATTGCCATGGTCACTTGGGCCATGTCTTCCGTGGAGAAGGTTTCGGTTTCTCCACTGATGAACGTCACTGTGTGAATTCCTTGAGTGCCTTGGTGTTTTGAAGCCTGGTTGGAATATAGATTTCCATGCTTCAAACAAATGGATTCATGATGGACTCCTTGCAATTTCACTTAGGTTTCAACTTGCATTTCTATGGCATTTACATGCCTTGTATGTTTGCCTTTTGCTAAGGTTTGGCCTTCATGAAAAAAGACACTGAGGAGATTATTTTGCCATCCTATCAAGGACCAGTCTTTGGTTGATTTGCCCTCGCAGCATTTCAGCAACACGCTGAAAGCCGAGAAAGGCGCAGGTTTACGCCGGGACAGAAAAAGCATTGGCCGCTGCGGCAGAACCTACAGATTTCATGATTTTATGAAAAGTTGATGAAATTCTTGACACTAGACAGGGAAACACCAACAGGTGCTTCCCAGCAGTTTTTCATGTTCAAAAGCTATCCGGTTCAACCGACCAACAGTGCAACTTTGAAGGTTCCCTGAAGCCCCTGTGCGACACAGGCCTTTCGGAGTCAACGAGATCGAGCTTTGGTTTTGCAGAGGCTTCCAGCTGGTGGGATGCAAAAGATTTCTACAGATTGATTCGATGGCCATAGGGTGTTGAATGATATGGATAGGATATGTTTGTATATAGACACAGATTGCACATGCAGAAATTAAATAGCAGGGACGTATTGTATCAATACATATATTGGTATACGATGCACAATACAGGGCTCTTGTTCGATACAAATCTCAACAGCACACAGGGCTGCAGAAGAGCCTGCAGAGGGCGAGGCCAGGATTTTCCAAAAAAAAGTGCAGCCACTGAGGTTCTTCTCTAGGTCGTTTCACTAAAGCAGGCAGTAACTCTAACTCATTATATAATTTGTGTCAATTTGGTGAAGATTTGGTGAAACAGTAATTTGCTGGTAGTTTCTTTCTCCAGGTCTTCTCATTAACTTGGTAACTTGTGTATTTGCTGTTTGGGTTGCTTTGCTTCATTTGTTCCCAAGAAAGATTTTGCAGAGAAGTTGTAGAAACACGCAGGACACAACCAACCTCGAGCTCTTTCGGCAGTCCCTCATTCAAGGTGCCCCGACAGTGCTGACGTGCAGGTTAGAACAAGTCACCTATGTCTTGCAGGATGGGGCGGTGACATTGGACGCTCCGCAGGTGGGCCAACCGTTTGATTTGAGCCGCAAATCCAACATCTTACAGTTTTTTTTGATGTTTTTTGGCGCCTCAGATTCAGCTGACTGGGCGGAACTTGTAGAGCCAGTATGGATCTCAAAAGCTGAGATGAAGCAGAGGTCGCAGGTTGTGACCGCTGGGTGAAGCTGCTAAACATGAAACTTTTCTTACTCATTCTTGGTCATGAGGGACAGTGAGTTACTATTGATGAGTATTGATGTGTGTTTGTGTTACATGATGTGAATTTCAGAGATTGTCAGTGTCAAAGCTGCCTGTATGGGCTACATATTTAGTACTGAGGCAGCTGTTCGGGCTGGAGACATTTTGCTAGGAGACCCTGCGAGGTAGGAATCTTGGAGTGACAAGCTTTCTTCGGAGATTTGTGCAGATTGTGTTTGTCATTTTCTCTGTCTTCTGGACATGGGCTTGATATGGTTTGATGTAATACTTTGAAAAAGGTTCTTCAGCGAACAGACCTCGCCAGCCTTCAGACGGATTGGATTGCAGGCGATTCAAAAGAATTCAAAGCTTCAAACCTACTTAGCTGCATCAAATCAGCAACAAAGTATCAGTTCTCATTTCTTCTCGATGTGATCTTCATTGATCTTCTATGCTGGAGATTGCTGAAAGGAGACTCCAGGGTTTTGTTATTGAAGAAAGCAGAGAGCCCCCCGTGTATTGCTTGCAATGCTGCTTCCAGGGTGGGATACCAGCGGACTACCCGCGGCGTGAACGTTTGGACTGCCTGGCATGCTTTCCCGCACCCTTGAATCCGTAGAAATTGCATGATAGTGATTTGGAGATTGTAGATGTTTTGCATGCTGTTTGAATACCTATCTTTTGAATTCTTTTGGTACTATAGCAGTATGTTGCTGAATCGAAGTTGATGGACATGTCAGACATGTCATTAGAATCTTATTGGAAATTACATCCTGGAGTAGATGGAACATGGAATCAAAGTATCCCAAAGAGGACACTAAATCGCAACATGGAAACGGTATGAAACTGTAGGATATTCTATCGAATGAAGAGAGGAAACACATGGACAAAAGAAAACACCACCAAGACCTGCCAGCGCTATTTGCCGGTCCTGCTACTCACTGAAGTTGACAAGGACGGGATGATTTTCTGTGCATCAACGATATCCGAGTCGTACTGAACTGTACCTTTAGATTGACAAGAGATGAACGCGTGTGAGATTGGATTCAAACATAACATGACGACATTTTTCACTATATAGTTATCATTCTTGCTTTCGGCTCTTTTGGTCTATTATAGACATTGAAACTTTAGGCATTTTTGTTTCCAAGCTGACTCTTACAACACCTGAAACGATCGATCTGAAACCAGGACGCCGGAACAGCACAAGGAGTTGCCTGACATGCACTGGAAATGGACATCACACATGGCAATACGAGTTGCTTCGTCGTTGTTTGACATAAATTTTCCCCAGGTTTGGCTAACCTTGCGTACTGGCCAGCTTTTAGGCCAAGTGATCTCCGAAGGTAGGAAGGTTGTTGGAGTTGTGGTTCGCGCCAGGTGACTTCATCAATTTTTTCCATAGCAGGCCATGAGCTCGGAAAATCATGAAGTTTTGTGTGTCAACTGTTTATAGTTCACCCAATAAATCGTGTCTTTGTTTTTTTCAGATGTTTTTTTTGATGCAATTTGTTTAGTTTCCATATGTGTTTTTGTCACCTTTGTCGTTCATACAATGTGAAACACCAAGCTATATGACGGCAGTGTTGTTCGCCTTTTCTGAGAGTTTGCTGCTTGCAATTCGCCTGTGAGTTTGTTGGATTCTTGTAACGTCTTTAAACCATTGAACTACCGTATGCCGCCACGATCTGCCACGTGCTGGGAACCCAAGAAAAAAGGCCCTTGCTATATGGTGGCCCGACACAATCTGACAGCTGGGGTCTGAGTTGAGATTTTGAAGTTCTCCATGGAATTCAATGGTCAAGCAACCAAGGTGTGACCATGGTACACCCCTACCCAGAGGCCAGTTGAAACAAATAGCTCAGATAAGAGTTTTTTTTTCATGGAATTTCATCAAACACGGTTTGATTTTGTTCGTTGGTAGACAGTGAAATTGATTTTAAGACATTAAAGGTGTTTTGCTAAAAGAATCATGTCAGTAGTGGAGAGATTCTGAAAGCAAAAGTGAGCCAGCATGCGGCCGTGGATCACACGGTGGGCTGAAGTCATTCATGAATATGATGTTTTTTATCATTGAGTGGCCGTTTAAATCTATGTCACTCAACCTAAGCCTATCGATCATTGGAGATTCTTTGTTGCAGCAGTTGCATCTATCACTAGCAATCCAAGTAAGATCATCCAACCTTGCCTATGTATTGTTTTGTTGCCTTGCTTATTTCGTTTCAGCTTCTGTTTTAAGGGTTGCTTGCGGGGGCGCCGGATCCAAAAATTGAGGTGCCTGGAAGCAAATTGCTTTCCGAGGGCATTTACGTGGGCGGTTCCTTCGAAGGTGCCCAGGCGAGCTGTCGATGGGTGGTCGTTGGGGTGGGTCGTCGGGGTTTCCGGGCGATCGCCAGGCCTGGGTTGAAGAGGGTGAAGGCTCCTCGTTGCGAATCCGCTTCTTTCTGAACCACATCCAATGGCGGCAAGGCATGGGAATATGTTTCAGATTAGGTTCTAGTAGGAGAAACATGATGTTTCCCCATCTGTCAGGTGAGGCTTGTTAGATTTTATGTGAGTTGTCTTCTCCTCTTCCTCTTCATGAAATGTCATGGTGGGGATCACTCGAAGTAAAGTAATTTGATATGTTTGGTCATTTTTTGGAACTTTTGTTTTTGGTGGGTGCAACATGCTAAGGCTTCTAAGGACATGTCACGGACATCTTCAGTCGTGAATTTTTCCCAGGAGAACTAGCTGCCGAGCTTGCACCTGGTGAGAATACCTGGTTGCCAGTGTTGGGATCCCAAAATCCCATCCAGAAATTCAAGGTGGGAAGGTGCATTAAATAACGTGAACCACGTTTCATCAACCATTGATTTCATAATTGTTTTGGGGGCCATCCATTTCTATTCCTTCCAAGGAGATGTTCAGTGGATGTGGTCCTCTCAGAGGTTGGACCGTGGTTGGATTCCCTCCATGTCGGAAAAAACGTTGCACCAGCCGCGCCTTGGCAGACCGATGAGATTGATGCCAAGCCGTTGTGGGTGAAGGTACCCCACTCTGGCTATGCCAAACTTGTGTTGATTTGATTGATTTGATGAAGAAGCTATTTCTTGTAGCTGCAGCTTTTTTGGGATTCAAGATCCTTTTTTTCATTTAGATGTACATTGCAAATCGCCAAATCGCTGTATTTTTCCAAGGAGCTGAAAATTAAGATGTCCATAATGTGCTTTACCTGGGTCCCTTGCAGGTAGCGGAATTGGCGGGTGGCAGGCTTGAGCAATTAGGACAGGATGCCGGGGGGGCAGGGATGATGAAGGCCTGTGATTCATGGAATTTCCAATTTTCATGGGCCTGGATGTTTTGGTGTGCCTTTTAGCACAAAGCTTGTTGAGTGTTTGTGTATTGAATTTTTGCGATTTATGAGATTCATGTTATTTAAATTATCTATATGTTGTATAGCATGCTGATTCTTTCAGAAACCTTCGTTGACATTGCTTGCATGTGGACACATGCTTAGGACGCGCCCATGATTTGATGTGAGACGAATCCTGACCGCCATAAGATGCACAGGGTTCAAAAAAAGGGTGCATCAGTTGAATTGCCGCTGTTTTTTTCTTTTTTTGGGGGGGGGTTCTGTTTGAAAAGGTCATGATGTTTATACACAGTGAATCATGCAGCACTATGGTACTGCAATGTACGATTCCCTGCTTACAACGACCGATGTGCGCCGTGTATCAAGGTCTTGGCCCTTGCCAGACCACCGAGCATTCACAATTTCGAGAACCAGTAGAGAGAGCCACCCAGGGCCCAAAACAACAAGCTGGAAACATATTGAATCCATGGAATCCATGACGTGTTTACATCATGTTCTGAAAGGCTTCAGAGGCCATAGGCTTTGTCGTGCTATATCATGTTCTCTTGCATTGTTTTCATACTTGTTTTCTTGGTTTCCATAGTGGCGACACCCCGTGAGACCCAGTCGTTAGTAATCATTCCTTCTGAGAAGTATATATATATGTACATATATATATATATGTGTATATATGTGTATATACATAGCTATGTAAAATGGATGAGTACCGGTATTATGCTGGCTTGTCATAAAAATGGATGCAGTCCTGTCTCATACAATCTTGCCATAAAAATGGATGCAGTCCTGTCTCATGCCATCATGTCTTAAAAATGAATGCAGTCCTGTCTCATACAATCTTGTCATGAAATGAATGCAGTCCTGTCTCATACCATCTTGTCNACAAACAAGGACAAAAACAGTGAGGGCTACCCGACAGGCTCGTGACGAAACTGCTGAAACCTTCTGACAAGCAGGACGCACAATGGGGGAGGGTGCGGTTTTGAAACGGCGTACAGTAAAACAGCAATCTGGGGCTTCAAAATCAACCCTCGTTTTTGTGAAAATCAGGCAGTCATTTTGTGAAAATCAGTCGGCGATTTTGGTAAAGTCGGAGTGTGATTTTGGCAAAGTCGGAGTGCGATTTTGCGAGAATCAGGCAGTGATTTTGCGAGAATCAGGCAGTGATTTCGTGAAAATCAGTCGGCGATTTTGGTAAAGTCGGAGTGTGATTTTGGCAAAGTCGGAGTGTGATTTTGGTAAAGTCGGAGTGTGATTTTGTGAAAATCAGCTTGTGATGTTGTGAAAATCAGCCAGTGATTTTGTGAAAATCAGGCAGTGATTTTGTGAAAATCGGAGTGGGATTTTGGCAGAGTCGGAGTATGGTTTTGGTAAAGTCGGAGTATGATTTTGAATAGATCAAAATTTTACTAAATACTACACCATCAATTTTACTACAGACATTACCTTATACAATACTTACTATTTTTCTATTTACCTAGGGTTATATTACATAATCTTAAGGGGTTATGAAACGATGGTATGAGACAGGACTGCAATGATTTTATGACAAGATTGTATGAGACAGGACTGCATCCATTTTTATGACAAGATGGCATGAGACAGGACTGTATGACAAGATGGTATGAGACAGGACTGCATTCATTTCATGACAAGATTGTATGAGACAGGACTGCATCCATTTTTTTTTGACAATATGGTATGAGACAGGACTGCATCCAATTTTAAGACATGATGGCATGAGACAGGACTGCATCCATTTTTATGGCAAGATTGTATGAGACAGGACTGCATCCATTTTTATGACAAGCCAGCATAATACCGGTACTCATCCATTTTACATAGCTATGTCTATACACATATTTACACGTATATATGTACATATATATACTTCTCAGAAAGAATGTTTATGTATTTTTCCGTGAGACCCAGTCGTTAGTAATGATAGAGCACCTTCAAACGCATCGCTTGATTTGCAGTGCTGGCCATGCATGGTGATGTATGCGCCGACCCTGACATGGCCGTCCCAGAACAGTTGTTCATCCAGATGCCATTGCCCAGGTGCTGTCTAGGCATTTGTACAACGTATACAGTCTGCAATATGACCGCAAGTTGGAAAAGTACCGAACACATCCGAACACAACCAATTTTTGGCAACCTGGCAAGTCCATGATAAAGATGGTGTAAAATGAACAGATTGACCTGCAAAGTTCTAGACCTCATACAGGTCTCGTCAAGACAGTTGCACATCGAGAGGATTCAGCGCCCCTTTTCTGCAGCTCTGATTGCCTTGATTGATGTTACGTACATCATACGTCTACGTACACGTCATGTGTATAGATCTTCACACATCATACACTGTTTGCGCAGATGCTTTTGATTCCTCATTTTGTAGATGTTTGAACTTTGGACCTTACTAGTAGGACAGTTATTCTGTTGCACCGAACTTATCTTGAAGATACTTTGCCAAGCAACAAAACAACAACCTTGGGCTCACATCCCAGGCGTTTGGTGCCTATAGCCTGTCTATGGTTGTTGCCCCAACGAGTTCGAGCTCGTGTCAGACATGCGAGGCAAAGGAGATGTGGTCAGCAACGGTCAACTCTGCTTGAACTTGGTGTTAATGAGATGAGGTCTATCTTCAAAGAAAATGTTGCTCATGTAAACCTCATTTGGTTGTTTTGAAAACTTAAAACTTGTAGGCCATTGTAGGGAGTTACGTAAGATGTCCATTCAACACTGAAACATGAACCTTTACAAATTACAACATGTTTTTGTGATGAGCTTTCCACTAAAATTAATTGTCCTATTTGTGACAGAGCTGTTTGGCAGGTACCGCAATCGCTTGAAGTCTTTGGCTTCTGCACAGCCTGAATTGGTGGAAAAGGATTGGCTGGATGGCTGGATCATTGTATGGCAAATTCAAACATCAATGTATCAACACTATTTCAATAATACTGTACTCGTAGCAACAAGAATATATGAGCAGTTTCTTGTGGGTATCTTTTCCAGAAGTTTGTGGGTCACTCAATCTCCCCAAGGAGATCCGTGCGGCGATGCAATTGGATCCATCTCGACTGCAGATTCAATCGTGCAAGGAGATGGTGGGAGTGGGCCCTGGATGAGCAACAAGGGAGCTGTTGATTTGAACTTTTCAAAAAGACCTTCTCAACTACAGGGCCCTTTTTTCAAGGGATCCATACAATTGATCGATTGTTTGTATAGAGAGTTTTTATTGAGGGAGAAAACCACAAAAGATATCAAAAAATTAAACCAATCTCTAAGATATTGATGGGCTTCCATGGAAGGAATGAATACCCGAATGCCCCGAATGCCTCAATGCAGGACAGCAGCGACAATCGTGACTTGAGAGGAGAGTGGTCAGAGGCTCTGGACTTCGCAGCAATAGTTTGTACACATCGATTCTGGATGTGTCAAAGGATGTCAGATGCCTTGGGAAGTTGCTTCCAAGGAACGTTTGACGCAGCATTCAAATAGATCCAAATAGCACATATTTGACAAAGGCTGCAGCTCTTCCGTGGTTCGGCACCATATGTGGCTATGCCAGTGGCTTAGTGCTTTTGGCTGATGGATAACTGTCTTGCAGCAGATTCTTGAATATCATCCACACACTTGAAAATTCAGCATGGCATAGGTCCGGTAATTCTGGCCAGTTATGCTGCTGCAGCCGCAGCAGTTGGCTCAAAACTTCAGCATACCTTGATACAACATGCACTTTTTTCACTACCTTTTTGGTACTTGATTGTTGGAGTGGCGGGCAAAAAAACGGCTTTTGTACACTTATATAACTTATATATCTATGTCATCATGTACAATCAGTCATTTTTCATTTTTCACGGAAGTCTTCTTGCTGTTGTGTGTTTAGGTTTCAGAGCTTGAGCGGAAACCTTTATTTTTTGGACTTACATAACTTCACCCATCCGCAAAAAATCCATCAAACGAATCTCTTGGTGTTTGCCGCTAATTTTGGAGCATCTACCTGCCCAAAGCAAAAAGGTCCTGTACTCAGTGAGTCACGGAATCAACAGTAACTTCTTTGCAGCAGCATGATGTAGCGCAGAAATGCTTGGTAAGTAATGCTTAGGCAGTAGACTTGTTGACATTACAAACAACCATTTAAACAAATTATGAAATTCATAAGATAAAGAAATAAATGCAGGCACACCAGTACAGACCATTTGCATACAACCTGCGTACGATCTTCAGTGTTCTTTAGAGTGAACTTTGCTGTGATACTGACTCTGAGGCCATGAAATCCAGAAAGGCTAGGCTCACTAGATGTACTTAAAAAACAGATTTTCCCACCTTTTTTCCATGGTGGTCTAGTTGTCTTGGACCTGAAAGGCATATGCTGCCCTGGTCTTTTCCTTGAGTTTTTCCGTAGTTGCCTTAGAGAAATTTCGGAGAACTTTCCAACCCTGGAAGAGTAGTTGCCAAGGTTCACCTTTGGTTTTCTGCATTTTCTTCTGCGCAGAGGCAGCTGCCATGTTCTATCTTATATTGCAGTATGAAGAAACATGAGCAACATGTCGTGTTTGTGATTATTCGTCTAACAAAGATAAACCTCTTGATTGCTGATTGTGTAGTCTTTTGTCTTTGACTTGTGACCGATAGGCAACCGCGTTCATTTAGAACAAGACTCTTTGCAGAGGTGCACATGTCAAACATGATTTGAAGTATGATACATGCATCTCCCGGTCTCGGGAGATGCCATGAGTTGCACCCAAGGAGCCAGCACCCTTTCGAGCCTCCAGTTTTCACAGCCATGTTTGGTTGATTCAATCGTGACAGCTTGAAGTATCCTGAAATGCCTGGCATGAGAGAGAACAGCCAGGTTTTGCTCCAGCAGGGTTTCAAAGCAAATTGAAGGCTGTGTCAAAATGGGGTTTCACATGATTTTACATTGCTTTGACCGTGCTTGTGTTAAAGATTTTTTGGAATACGAGAAGGGATGTTTATGTGCGATTTGGAAATGAGCACTCGTTGGGCTTGTGATTCTTGTTTTGTTCCAAGCAGGAAGAAGAGAAGCCAGTGGAAATCAAAGGCTTCTTGCAAGAAGCATTGTTGAAGGTGGCACAGTGCATCAGTGGACAAATATGGACAAAATGACGAGAGCTGGTGACGGTGAGTGTGTGGAATTCTTGGGGATTGGTGTTGCGGGAATGAGACAAGTGGATATACAATAATGCAATATGATTTACTTGAAACATAACAATATTAGTGAAGAATCCCTTTGGACCAAAAATGCTGTAGCAACTAAAACAAAAGCAAAATTGCAAGCAATTATTGATACGTATCAATTCAATCACAAAGATAGTGTTATAAATTTCAATCAAGGTGATAAATCATCACCAACACAAGAAAATGATATAAGCAATTTAATAAATGATAAATCAATAGACAATTATACGTTAATGTAAATTAAATTAGATTCAATTGAATATGATGAATCTTGACGGATACATCCCATGGTTTTCCGACGTGAAGGCAAAGCTGCTTGATCGAGCTTCAGACATTCAGTTTGGGGACCTGGATCAAACCCTCAGACGGATATGTGCAGTATTTGAGGGATACTTCTTGCACATGCTTTCGAACCATGAAAAATCTATAGATTTAAGAAAAAAACATGTGTTTTTTTTCAATCACCTATGCTTTGGTTTGGTGGATTCAGAAGCAACATTTCATTTTGTGTTTGTTTGTTGCAGCTTGATTCGCTGTGAATGTCGAACATTGATTTAGAATTGGAACATGCAAAAACAGGAGACTTCCTGCAACCACGGTATGTTACCATGTTCCTTTCTGGCTCAGGGAGTGGTGTGAAGAACAAGGTGCAGAGCTCTTGCAAGAGGTGTTGGATGAGTTACATAGCTGCAAGAAAACAGTGTGGCTTTAGGATGCTTTAAGGAAGGTTTACTAGTAGACTTCACGCCTTGCTCGTTCTAATTCGCCAACATTGTTGCCATGATGATTCTTCGTTGAAATGTATGTGAAACTATTGCAATTATTATGAACTGTCATGAACATAGGAATATATATATAATGCTTGCACCTATTTTATGAACATTCATTGTTCATATTAAATTACATTCATGAACTTGTATTCCTGCCAGCGAAAAACTGTTTGTTTTTAAATCATCAATCCTTGGTGGCCAAGGTTGAACACGTTAGGCGAGGATTTGGAGTTGGAGAGCGATGTGCTCTCGTCATAGCCTCAGTTCTGGGTTTACCCCAGGCCTGTTCTGATGAGAGTTCCACATTTTTGTAGGAATTTTCATGAAAAATGGTCCAAAAAACAAGTCAACAAATCTTTTGGTGGAGAAAATCTATGATATCAGTTGGAATATGTTGGGAGTGTCTTGTGAAAGGTGTTGTGTAGTTTTTTCTGCTGCAATCAATCAAACCATTGGAACCTTTGCTGGAAGAGATTTACCAAGGAGACTTGGAAATGCCATTGTTGAGACGCAGCAGAACGCTCGAGATGAAATCACGAAACGAGAGCGAGCCGCAAGGCACGGATAGGATTCAAAAACATGAAACAAAACGGGTGCGCCAGAGTTATTGTTAAGAGTTGTTGGTTGGAGTTTCCATAGTACCGCAATAGAATGCTCAAAAAAGGGATGTTTTTCAAGAGGACTTGTTGGAGTTTCCACTTTGTCACGACACAATGCAATGCTCAAAGAAGAGGAGTTCACTCGCAGTGTTAGACAAGACACCAAATGAAATCGATTTTGAAGTACGTTGGTTGTTATCCAGAATGACTTTCAATTTGGCCTGAGATGTCTAAAAAGCCAAATCTGAGATTTGCAATGTTCGCCTCCATTCCCAAGCTAGGGTGGCAGTCAGGGAACGGTTTTTGAATTAAATCATCCATTCTTGCTGCGCAGGGAAGGTATGGCAACGCTTGGGCACAAGCTGATCAGTGGTCAAGTTTCGCTTGAAGCAGTAGCTTGGTTGCAGCCTCTAAGTGGTCGATTGGAGATGTCGCCATTCATGACGCACTTCCGAAACCTGTTGACCTGTAGTAGAGAATGAATGATTCATCTAAAAGGCATTAATCATCATTCATCCATTTTACAGAGCTGCATGTGGCAGTTTGTGCTGGGATAATTCATGTATTGATCATTGGTGTGTCAAAATTGTCTAAAGAGCATAGTAAAAATTTGATAGAAGATGTATGAAGATCTTGTTTCTGGCAGGTACAAGAGGCATATGGCGCAGTTGAGCAGAAGACCTGATCAGCTGAAAACACCACTACTCTGAAAGTTGTGTTTGAATGGCAGCTGGCTGTTATTTTGAATGGCCAAGTTTGCTGTTTCACATTCCAAGTGTGACCCCAATCTCGCTCAAAGGAAATTGTTTCACTCAGACATCTTGTTCGTTGGCGCAAAAAAAGATATTGACATTTTGGACCTTTGCGGAGAATTTTCATTTGGGTTTGCCCTTGATGGTCATCGATTGTCACCACTCAGGTTTCGTCAAAGTGTCATGGTCTTTCACATTCCGGGGCAGCTACTGATCGACACCCAATGCTCTGAGCCCACGCCACAGTGTGAAACGGTGAACTGGTCATTAGGACCATGTCTTCAGATGAATAGCGATCAACCCCCGTATGAACAAATTGATGAGGTGGTACGACAGGTGAAAATAGCAATTACCTTCAACCTAAGAAGTACAATCAATAAGACTATTACATACTATTACCATCTATTACCAATGGGTTTGAACCGGTTTGAACGCTGCTTACATGAATTTGCCAGACCAGATGATAAACAAAGCAGAAGCTGCTGAGGTTGGAGGGCCTACTGAGTGCTGAACTTAAGGATAAGGGCAAGCACAGCTCCCTTTTTTTTCGGAGACTGTCTTGCTTAAGCTACACCGGAAAGGCATAGGGCATAAACAGGCCTTGGCAAGATCGAGACACACACACAAACCGTAGTTCCATCAGTTGATGATAGCCTGATGAGTTGATGACAATAGCATATGTCATATGTCTATCAACCATTGTCAATGAATCAATCAATGAACGAAGAAATCAAACAGACAAATCAAATGAGGTGATATTGCTCTTTGTGCAGTTCTGGGTGTTCGCCCCGTCCTGGTGCCATCCTTATCGTTGCTGCCTCAAAAGAGCCGTATTTCCTCCGGTGGAACATCGAACATTGACGTCGTGGACAGGCGAAGAGTGTTGCGACGGTTGCGACGAGACTGTCCTGTAGAGGCCCATTGAAACGGAGTCCGGAGCGAAACATCGAAGTGGGTTTGAAAGGTATGATTAGAAAGTGCAAACAAGAAGTTACTCTTGCAAGTAAGAATGGTAATTAATTAGGGATAATTAGGGGTATGTAGTGTAGTTAGATAATATATAATTGATGATTTAGAGGAGCAAACCAAAAACCCATTTGAATTCTGCATTTTGTTGCCAGGAAGGCGAAGTTTCAGATGCTCTGGAGGTGTGAGCCATTGGCGTAGTCATTGTGAAAGGTTGTCGGCAAACAATGACATTGTGATGAGGCAATTTGCAATGCCTCCTTCGAGCAGCAAGAAACTGTGTCCGTGGCAGAGTTATTTTTTCAGCAGAAAGCCGCCATTCTTCATGAAAAATGTTGCCATTTAGTCCGGAAATGGTCATTGTGTCATTGCGGTCTTTCAATGTGTACTCTTTCAAACTCAAGTCCACCAAGGGCTCGATTGTTGAAACAAGAAGCCGGTATGCTATGTGCAGAGGTGGAAAGTGGAAAGCAGGGCTGATTGGTGTTTGAGTTGACCCCGTGAAAGACGAGGAATGGAAGATGTTTGTTGCGATTCAACTCATGTCGCAGCTCGCAGCAAGGATGTCAAACAGGGCGGTTGCAGTGACATTTGCAGATGAAATATCTACCAATTATTTACCTGAACCAATGGCATTCACTGCCAGGGTGAAGCAGAATGAAATTGCATCAATATGTGACACTAAGAATTTAATGCGATTTATATATCACAATATCATATGATATCAAATATTTCATTATGAAATGTATCGTTCTTAGTCTTCCCCAATAGGTTTGCACGGCGTTAATCGACTATATTCTAAGCTTGGTGAAGCTACAAATAAAGGTATCTTGAAGTGCTGGAATGCGACTTTGGATCAGACTTTAGCAAGGCCATGGCGAAGGATGGCCGATTCCATTGTCCTTGCTGTTCCTGATGATGCAACCACCCTGAAGGATGCATTTGATGAAGGTTGCGCCAAATGTCAAGACGCAGGCAAGGTGTTGCAAAACAACACGCCCCTGTACCATTATCACAAAGATGTGCAGAGTGGCATCATGTGGTGTGCATTGCTCTTCTTCTCCTTTACTAGATGTGCCTATCAATGGTTATATGATATATGACTTATGTATTAGGAGGTATGAAACCTTCAGATTTTGGCAGGATTCACAACGCTACGCATCAATTTGGCGATTGACTATGCCGAGCCAAAGGAAGCTTGGCCATTGGAACTTGCCCTCAAAGCAGGACAGCCATGAGCCAGACTGCTATTTAGATTGTGTTGCATGCTATGAAGGCTGGACAAAAAACAAGGTAGAGGCATCTCATGGTATCTCATGATATCTGATGATGTGTCATGATATCTCACAACCTGGATTCGATTTCATTCAACTTTCTCATGGTCATATCAAAAGATAATATCCCTGCCAGGAGGTCCACAACAGCTGGAGATATTGGGCCCGCTGTGTGGTAGCGCCAGACTGGGTGATGTTCATTTGGAAGCGAAAATGCCATCAACTCTGCGGCTGTGCAACGTGAAATGTGGAAACGTATGCCTGGCTACCTGGCTTTGATACGTGTTGACAGTGTTGGGCAGATGCCACTGGTGTTGCAGCATGTACGTATTCTCATTCATCGGCAAGCCCTAAACAGGCTCCCGTGATATTTGATGATAATTGTAGTTGACAGCTCGATAGTCAGGTGAGCAGAAAATATGACCAATCTTTGCTAAGGATGGAACTGGATGCTCTTTGGAGAAGTGCCAGGCACGCCTACCGGGCCTACCATCCAAAAGAAGTGCTGCACAGAAAGTGACATCCCCGATCATTAAACCAGTGATTGCAGGGTCCATGTCCTAGTACTGGTTTAATGGCAGCATTGGAACCCATTTCATAGTCTATGTCTGCAATTTTTCCACAGAAGCTTGCTTTTGCTGCGACTCGTGCCAGTAGCAGGCACGCAGTGTTGAAGTCAGCGAGAATGGTGCATGTGCTGTGCGCAACTGTCGAGTGACGCAGTCTCGCATTGGAGTTCAGCTTAGGGGTCCTGTAGCCATGGACTCAACGGAAATTTTGGAGACTTCACTGCAAAACAAGAAGGAAATAAGGACGATTCCCATCATCGATTGTGTTGGCTAGCTGGTTTTGATATGATTCAAGCGCTGGTGTGATGCTTCTTCTCATCAATTTGTGATCATTTACAACCAAGGATGCGGTCATTGGTGTGAGTTTGCATGGCAATCTCGATGTTTCACTACACAACTGCCAAGTGCTTCGGTGCAGTGCTGCTGGTTTGGTGATTCACTTTGAAATGATCTTTGGCAAAAAGAAAGAGATAAGAAAGACAGCTTTGTTTTGCTTGGTTACTCTCTTCTACGCACCTGAAGTCTAACGTAGCCCATGAAAAGGGACCATCCCCAAAAATACTCTTCTAATCATTATTTTCATGGGCTATGACTTTTCGGGGGTGTAAGTGATAGTTGAGTGAACAGTTGCCCTTCAAGGCCATCGGAGAAAGAAGCAACTTTGACGCCATTGTTGAAATTGGATGATTCAAGCATCGAGGACAAGTGGTTATGTAATTATGATCTTCGGATGTCTTGAATTGAGTGTTTGTTGACTTTAGCTATCATGTGCCATGATAATGCTGACATGTGTTTGGACCACACCACCACTTGGGAGGACTGTGCGCGGGATTTGGAGGCCGACGCCCATGTGTTTTGTGTCAATGATTCTGATACTCGTATGTCAAACACTTCAAGACATCTTGAATATTTTCAAACAATGAAGACCCATGACTCACGGGATTGGCATCCTTTGAGTCATTTTTCTTGGAGCTCTTTGGCTTGGAATTTGCTAGGATGTTCGTGCAAGATATTCACATACGTTGATTATTTGTATATTGTCATGCTATATCATGCTCATCAGATGCTGTTTCTTTGATAGAATTATTATACATGAAAATACTACGAAACCTTCACGCTTTCGCTCACATGCAAAGCTGGACCTGCAGGTCTGGTTGCATGTGAAGGGAGCAGAAGCATTGACCTTTGAAGAGTTCCCCATCCCTTCGGGCGAGCATGAGGTCTTCGTGCGCCGTGGGTCAAATTGGAAGTTGCAGGCGTAGCCGGTACCGTAGCCCATGGGGGGAAAAGGACATTCAATAAAACCTGGGAGAAATATGGCCAGATCATTACGTATAATATACATTTTACATCATTTTACATCATTTTACATCATTTTACATCATTTTACCCCATTAGTACCATTTAATTCGGTGACCTGTTTTTTCCTGACATGAGCCCATGCAAGGCATAGAGGATAGCGGGTGATGGCAGCTGTATGGGTGGTTCCTTCGACAGGTCGAAGATGGGCAAATCTCATGGCTGCACCGACCCAGTCCCGAACCTGTCGCGGCTCGCAAGCGCAAGCGCAAGCGGAAAGTTCAGGCGGATGGATGTTGACAGAGTGAGATACATCTCCTGGAAAAATGGACTAAAAATTCGAAAAGGCCCTGGAAAAAAGAAAAAGAAATCTTATATGTTTTTAAAAACCTTGATTTTTACTGATTGTTTAAGTTCCATATTCAACTTTGGAGTGTGCATAAATGTTGGAGCAGTTTGGGAGCAAACAAATTCCGTGGTACAAAGTGATGTGAGTTGTTGGAGTTGATGACATCAGATGTGGCACCTTTAGTGGAGGGGACCCTGACTTGCCTTGCAGGAGAAGGCTGAAGAGAAGGTACCATTTTGTTGTGTTGGACCAGAAGAGGCCAGGGCCTCAGGGTCTGCATTTGGCAGTCACTGAGTGGATTGCCTTCCCAGGTGTATTTGTAGATGATTTCAATGCTACCAGTCTCTTAAGAAGCCTTAGATAAGTGGTTTGAGAGGCACGCCCGTGCTCAATTGTTTTTTCAGAATTGTTTTAAGAATTCTTAACAAACTTAAAATTGAATATATACGTGTATATATATATTATATATACACGTACCGGAAACCTTTAACACTCTTCATCACTTTTCCATTCTCAGTGTTCTCAAATTCTTTTGAAATTCCTGTCCTTGATGAAAATGCTTGGAAGTCGTGTCACTTTGCGAGGCGTGGGCCTGTGACCTTCTGGGTTTGGACCGGACAGGGATGACGTTGCAACAACTGGGAGCAGCGTATCGACGGTGCCTCGGCATTCCAAACAGCCTCCCTTGAGTGGAAGAAATACGCTGATAGTGGTTTGCTTAAGATGAACATTATTGTTTGAAAAATGTTATGAAATCAGTCGAAATCAGTGGAATGCCAATGGAAATCCAGGAAGTGTCATTGAATTTTGCCATTTTTTTTCAGGAAAAATGCGAAGTGTCGAAGTGACGTTGTGCTTATGCGCATCAGCTGAGGAAAGCCAGAGAGGTCCATCCGGATAAGCAACCCAGATCAAGACAGAGCACAACAAGCTTCCATGATGTGTCTGCAGCATACGAGGCGCCAACATGGGCATATTTTCCCGCGCTCCAGCCTTTCATTTGATAGCACACCCCACATTTCGATCGAGATTGCTTGCTTGTGCATTTCCAGCAGTTGTCATCACACACCATTCGTGCAGTGAGACAGTACATTTGAAACATGCACCCACCACATATATATACAGCCGTGATTCTGCAAGAGTTTGACATCACAATGGAATAGTATTGAAATTGACGTGCAGGCCCTGCTTGGAGCCTTCAACGCAGCGCCTGAAAAAAGTCGCAAGCTGCAGAGAAAAAGCAACCTCCGTCAATTTCCACGCATAGTGAGTGAGAGAAGCTCGGGATTTCTTGGTGCCGGTCATGAAGTGTATTGACTTAGACCTTGAATAGTTTCCAAGTGCCAGGTGCAGGACCTTTTCCTTCGCGTAGCAGCAACTGGACTGAGAGCTGAGAAAGTTCAGAAAGTTTGGGATGTCTTGGGATGTCTTGGGATGTTAGAGCACAATGTCTTGGCGTCAATCAGTGGTTGATACCATTTGGATGCTCTCGTGGGTTGTGTTTCTAGGCGAAGCCCACTGGAAATTTTGACAACAACAAGAGCTTGTCAGTTCCTGGGCTTCAGTCCTTTATTGGATTTGTGGCTTTGAACATCTTCCATTCAACTCGCAACTAGCAATGTATATTTGATAATATTTGCTGCAAGATCCCTTTGCCTTGTTGCAATTATAGACCGAAGTATTCTGGATTCTAGATAAGAAGGTAGACTATATTAATATGAATTTTTGATGTAGCAATGAAGCACGTGATCTGTGTGTTGTAGTATGTTGTGATTTGAGGTCACCCTTGTTTCCAGTGTTTTTTTGTCGCTACATGATAGGCCTAGGTTTTCTGTAGGTGCGCCATGCAGTTTGATAATAGATCAAGAATCCGGATTCATGAACCTTGTTCCTAAAAGGTTCTTGTTTTCCGGCCAATGCCTTGGATGTAAAAAGATTGAGTGCGCATATGAAGATGGAACTGCTTACAACTGGACAGAGAATTGAAGTTGGAGTATACACGGTTGGGGCCTGCCTAAGGTTTAAACGATGTTTGCACCGGTTGCACGGTTTTTCCCATGTTTGTTCCCTTGAATAAAGAACCTTTCCGCTGCCAAGCACCACGCTTTTTTTTCCCATACCTGAGGTCTTTGCCAGCTCTCAACTTGTTAGTGCTGCTCCGGAGAGAGTACGCCTTGGGTTTTGTGAGGATGAACAAAAATAAAGTTCTATGGTCAGCTATGCACCTTGAGTCAAGGAAGTCTTTTAAAACATTGTGGCCAGTGTAAAGAATCATGCTGGAGAGCCTAGCTGGAAACCATTGCATCCAGATTTGCATGGTGAAAATTGGCAGGCTACAACTGGTTGGCAAAGCAGCCCCCTCCTTGGGCGGGTGTTGGGAACTTGGTTTGCTTGATCAGACAGCCGAAGGGTTTGTAAAAAAACTTGTGTGTGTGTGTCTATCCTATAGGATATCCAGTAGGATATCCTATAGGGTATAAACTGATATATGGTATATATCTGATATATGATATATGATATGTACATGTGTATATATATATATACAGTATATAGAGATATTGTATATACCGTACCTCACCTAACTCTTTTGAGTTGCTCTTGTATTTGCCGTCAAACCAACTCACAGCAGACTGCTAGGACTGACATTGATGCCGTCCAGATTCTCCAACGACTCGAAGAGGACAAGCTTTGAGTAAGGGTTCTCGGGACTGGGAAACTAATCCCAACCTTTATCAAGGAAAGACACAGTTTGAACATAAGATGATAGATGCTTTAGCTAATTTCATGTGATTTGTCAGTGTTTACAGGAGCAAGTCGTTTGCGTTTTGCCAGTGGCAGCAACACTTCGAGGTGATGCCAAAAAATTGACCGGGGTTTGATGTTTCCTTCAGGGTTTCATGATAATCTCCCTTTGTGCATTGAGGTGATGGTCTTTTACGCTATATTCCTTCCGAAGAGCTTGCTGCACAGGTTCTTCGGATGTTGGAACTGCATGATTTGAAGAGTCTTGTTGGTATTTTGTGGTATTTTGATGTCGAACCTACATGGTTCATTCAAGATCATGGATACTGTAGCATTGCAGCATTGACAGTGAAACAACGAATTCCTGAATGTGTGAATGTGTGTAGAATTTTAGCTTGTAGTTTTAACATGCTCTAACACGTTTGAAATTTTGATACGTTTTGAATCGCTTTGATATGTGGGATAGGGTCGCTGAGTTTCCTTCAAAGTTCCTACATGTCAGGTGGCAGAGAAGCTGAAGGCTTCTAAACTCATCTTCTTCACACGAGGTCTGGCGTACAGCTGCAAATAAGATACTGTAACTGGTTTATACAGGTTTATTGATTTGGCGGGTGAAATATGATCATATTGCATTTCCAGATATTGATTCAATTTGATTCATATTGTTCTGCAAGTCTTGCAATTCTTAGTGTTGTTTTCCCGATTCAGATTCACACTTGAGTGTGCATCACATGGCGCATGGATCAATATCGTCATTGGGTTGACTTAGGTCAGAGGATTGTTGACACTGCTCATGGCAACGCGTCTCACTTAATGTATTTGTTTATTGCCTCCTGGTGATTCCATCAGATGTGATCAAGATCTTAAGATCTGGAACACTGCCCGAGGTGATTCCAACAATGCAACTTGGAGAAGCGAGTAAAGTTCTGGAAGAGTGGTCGTTTGCGGTCTCAGGGGAGGTCGTTTGTTTGGAATGTTCAACTGCCTGACCCAAAGTGAAGACAGATTGGCCAGAAACAAGGATAGTTCATTGTATTTTTATCAGCATGGGATGCACTGGACGCAACCCGGTTGCTGCTGCTGAGGAAGGGAGGCAATTCTTCCATGAACAAGGCTGCAAGCGCTGAAAGAAATTCATGACAGCTTTATACAGCTATGATGTTAAATTACGTACAGTAGATGGTACAGTGTGCATGACATGCAAGGATTGCTTCCTACTGTCAATGTTTGTTCTTCAATCTTGTAGAGCTATTTCTAACATGGAAATTGGAGGCGGAATCGAAGGAGATCGTGAGATATTTGGAATTGCATGATGCTCAGGGGAATCCACACAGTGTGAGGCCTTTCAGTAGTTGTCAGAGAACATGACTTGACTGGTTTTGCATCCTGTTCGTAAATGGGCCGCATGGTTTCAATGTTGTCCCGACTTTTGACTGTGGGGCGATACTTGACATTTCCAGCGTTTGGTGATGCAGTCTTATAGACTACACACTACACTAGATACGCTACATATGAGGGTTTCGCAAAATTCCTTATCACAAAGTTTAGATAACTGTGTGATATTTCTGTTTTGGTTGAAGATTTACAAGTTACTTATGAAGCGGGCCCCAACCTAAATTAGGCAAAACTGCAAGGCAGCGCTAGGTCTGCGGTAGCCCTGCGCTAGGCAATGTCCAGTAACATACGTACGTATATTCATACAGTATCCAGCCGCACCCTGGTCTGAGAGTTCCGGGGAGGAGCGCCAGCAGCACCACCACCACCAGCCGCAACTCCAGCACCGCCAGCCTCCACACCAACAC
>DF241365.1:59033-81300 GCA_000507305.1 Breviolum minutum Mf 1.05b.01 | reverse complement strand
TATGGAAGGATTTTTCTGTCTAATTGGTGCTTCCTTTTGATCTGGTGCTTCTTTCTTGGGGTTGCACAATGTCTATACTTGACTCATGTCATTGTGACAGTGTGACTCAATTATGTTGGCTCAGTTGGCTCAATTGTTGACTCAGTTGGCTCAATTGTTGACTTGAACTTGACTCAAAAAATCATAATGATACTGAGTGTGTATGTCAGACAGCTGAGGGCTGACCCGAAGCTTCTGGTGTTATTATTTAACTTGTAAGGAATCATTCAGCAAAGCCCTAAGACTTTGCAAAATGCCTAGTTAACAAACTTATTGAGATTCCTGTTTTGAATGATCATTCTCAAGTTCCACGCGATACCGAATATTTTTCAAAACCGAATATAACTAAGTTCTTACATTTACTACATAAGTTGGTTATGGGCGCTTGTTGCTCACCTGTGGATTGTGCGGTTTAAAAAACCAAGTACATAAGGTTTCAAGACTTTTTATGATTTTTGAGATTTGGCTATCAGATATCAACTATAGGATGTGGATACAGTTTGTGGGGGGCAGCTGCTGATTCAAAATAGTTTTGGTTTTGCCAATGATTTGGGGGGTTACAATTTGTTCCTCCATGGGCGCTTAATATTAAGTGGTTTGTAACTTTGGAAAACCCAGGTGAGATTGATTCTGACCGACGTTTGGATTAAAATTTCAATACTTTTCAGTTTTCAATCACTGAAAAAAGAAATTTCCACATTCTGCAACATTTACGTTTAGGTTTTGTAGCGAGGCAGTTTTTGACATTCATACAGGGCGTTTTTTGTGACATGTTTTTTGTTGCAAGAAACAAGCAATTTGTTGATTGATTTCGTTTTGATGTTCGCGGCGGCCTTCTAGGTTGCAGGCACAAATACTTACAACTTTGTTGCTTGAATTTGTGTTGATGTTTGCGGCGGCCTTCTAGGTTGCAGCATGCACACATTAGATTATTCTGTGTACTTTGGCTCTATTTAGTTATTTTGTATCCGGTGAGATCGTGCTTGTTTCTTCAATTTTGTGGCCATGTCAACAGCACGAATTGATGCAAGTGTCGCCTTCGAATGGTTGCAGATCACGGGGTTGATTGACAATCAGGCAAGGGCCCCTGACAGTACTTGAAACATATTTATTATGATGTTGCCGTGGCCAGGTGCCAGATCTCATGCTGGAAGAAGGGTATGAGATTTGCCTAGATGATGCTTTGGCCAAGGTGGGCACCTCCAGACTTAATTTTTTCCATGGCCACCATGCCACCATGCTGTCATTTCGCAAGGGCTTGAACTTGAATTCCAGGTCTATGTCCAAGAAGGGCGTTTTGACCAAAAAGATGCTTTTTTTGTCAGCTACGGTCGAATGGAGGAAGGCGGTTGCGGATTTTTTGATATGATTTTTGCTGTGCTGTGTGTAAGCTCTGCTATTTTTGTGTCATGTTTTGTCATGTTTTTTTTTTGCGCGGGGTAGTTGGAGGCATCTGGCTTGGAAAACGTCCTTGTATCCTTCTGACGCCTGAGATATACCACACCCCGTATTCAGCGTCCGCATCTCAACATTCAAGTTTGATTCGTTCTTTAACATGTTGGGTCTTGCAAGCCAAGCCTAATGATTCAGATTCAAGTTCGCCCTCCTTGACAGGTGCGTTTTCGACAACAAGGCGGTATGGCCTGCGGGGTTTGTGCCAGAAGGCCATGTTGAAGGGACAGTCCACATCGCCGGAGATTCTGTGCAGTATTTGGCTGAAGCTTTGGTGGTGTCACCAGCTGATGACATTGGACTTGATGGTGAGGCCCGCATTGCAAAATTCCCGAATGAATGTGCCATTCCAATTGTGGAGATCAATTTAGCTAAGTTCAATGCTCTTGTGGCAGGACACCGTGAAGTACTGAACTCCCGACCACATAACCAGGCTAAGCTAGTTTGTCAAAAGGCGAAGTCAGGTGGTCGTGGTCGCTGTGCTGCTGGTGGGCGTCGTCGTGGCAATTGAGTTCATCACTTGGAGGTGCCAGTTGGAGCCTGTTTTTTTTCTGAAGTTTGTTGATGTGTTGCTTGCCTTCGTGAGGCCTGGAATACGACTATGATTATGCTGCAAGGCGTTTAGTGCCTTCGGTTGCTTGAGAGCTTTTAGGGCGACTCTCTGTAAAGGTGACTAATGGTGCAAAAGAATTGCTGCTGGAATGGTTGGGGTAAAATGCTGCGGCCCTCATGGGTAGCGCACCAGCACTTTTGTGATTCTGTTTCATGGTAGATGGTGGCATGGTTCCACCACTGGTTCCAGGCAATGAAAGGCTTATGAATTTGTCATCAACAACAGACATAATAAACAACCCATCAATGAACGTCAAGTGTCATATCAAGTTTTGCTTTTCTGCATGCCTCCATTTTTCGGTCTTGTTCTAGGCTCAACCTGAAAAGATCCCCGCTGTGACTGTAACATCATGCCAGTTTCCAAGTGTATTGACTCTTTGTCTGAGTCAGAAGACGATGTGGGGCCTAAATCAATGAAGGCCATGAAAGTAGTGAAGGCGAAGGCCATGAAAAAAAAGGCCATGAAAGTGTTGAAGGCCATGAAGGCCATGAAGTCGAGGATGACTGGCAAAAAGCCCGTCAAGCAGACTCGTCGAACGAAGGCCGGTGTTTGAGAACCATTGCTGTCTCACTCATTATTAGATAGTCTAGTAGTTTGATGTTTTTTGCCGGACAGAATTTAGAACCATAGATTTAAGTTCAGCACAGTAAGCGAGGGCCAGTGACATTCGCTGCCTAGGTGGTGCAGAAGACATCTCAGAAGCAGGCCTGGATGTGGAAGGTGAACGGGGATATGAACCTCCCCAAGTTTGGCAGCGTGGTGTCTTCAACCAGAACCTCAGCAATGGTGATTTCCCATCTGGCATCTCTGGCAAAAGCTGAGAAAATCCGCAATAAAGTTGCTTGCCGGTTTCAGTAGTGCTGGAAATCACTTTCAGTAGTGCTGGAAATCACATGTCACATGTCACCATTGCATCTCAAAGTCCAATCAAGTTGATTGAGAAGTTGCCGCGTATGTTTAAGAGTTACCGCCCAGGTTTGGTGCCCGGAAGCCAAGATCTCAAAGGAGTTCTCTTCATGGAGTTCGATACGCCCTGCTCTTACTTCCCAGTTTAGTTGTTTAATTTCAATTCATGGAGGCTAAGTGTGAATAGCATCTATCTCTTTTCTCGGAGGATGCTTTTCCGCCACCACACGCGTCACTTGCGGTGTGCCTAGTGCCCGTGCACTGAACGCCAGCGGCCGAGACATGCACAGTGCTTCAAGTTGTTTGTGGGTTTTTGTGGGTAGATGCCAGTTGAACATAATATTATTTGTCTTGCATTCTGAGGATTTCGCAAATCAGGTGCGATATTCGTCGTTGTACGAGGCGGAAATCAGGAGGCATAAGATGGCGCCGGGCAAATATTTAAGCCCAGAAGCAGGTGAGTTTGTATCAGGCGTGGCTGAAGAGCGCTGTGTGTTGGGACTGGGATCTTGTTTTGACTTGACCCTTGATTTACAGGCTTGCCATTGAATTGGACATCGTTGAAGCCTGGGGCCGTAGACGTTGAAGCTTTTGACCGCAAGTTCCCACACATACGCCGCCCCACAAAGGACAGTGAATTCAGATTGTGTGATGCTGGAGTAGCAGTGTGATCTTCTTTGAATTTGTCAAACAAGTTTTTAATAGGACAAGCTGGGCGTAATCTCGATGTTCAGTGGCATCGGTGGCTTAGAGCTTGGGCTCAGCAGGCCTGGTTTCACAAATGCCGACAAATGCTGAAGAATTGTTTTTTTTGTGAGCCTGACTCAGGTACCTTTACGCCACAGACTACGCTTGACCCTCAAAGCCAGGGGTGATTTGTGATTGGATAGCAAGTCTGTTGTCAATTCTTCAGGAGATGTGTGGGTTACTTAGGTAGAGAAGTCGCAATATTGCAGAATGGTACTGGCCCTACGAATGGCAGAAAATCTCCTCCCCAAAGGCAAAATATGGGAAGATGTCACCACCATGGATGCTTCCAACAGCACCGCAGTTGGAGCTGGAGGAGGGTTCCCATGTCAGGCCGGGTTTGTTTGTCAGATGCTTTTCTATGTTTTTTCCAAATAGTTCAGACATCCATCGTTTGTGAGGGAGTATCTTGTGGTGGCGCCCAAAGAGGGTTGCTGGACAGCCGTTCGGCGTTGGTGAGATGGATCTTCCACGTATTCGATTCCCTTCCAACAAAGCAACAGCCGTGCTCTCAGTACTCGGTATTCAGTACTCTTCTTCTCGTACAGTGACAGTTGGACAACAATTACATTCGACAAACTCCGACTGGCCAGGAAAGTCATCTTCCTTGAAAACGTGGCGTCTCTTTTGACCAAAAAGGAGGAGATGCGAAGGCTGATGCATTACCTGATTCAGGTACGGGTCCGAGCCGGTGATGATCAAGATTGATCGTTCCAATTAGTATTGCCTAATCACAGTGTTGTGGGCGGTGCTTTTTTTAGGAATGCAACGCCCGTGGCCTTGCCTTGCATTGGGCTGCTGTCTCGATGGCCAACGTCGGCTTTCCAGTGGTGGCCTCAGATAGTTGAAGGCAGGAATCAACAAATGCTAAGTTTCATTTAAGTTGTTTTTTTCAATCTTACTTTCAGATGAGGCAAAGCGTGAACGGATCTTCTTGTGGGCCGCGAAGACAGGCGAAAACCTCTTGAAGGACATTGAAAGAAAGAAGAGCCATGTGGTGTTTGGAGTGGATTTGTTTTTTGGAGGTTGAGGCTGAAAGAAAAAAGTTGCCATGCTAACCAGACTAATGCCAGGACATTCCCCTCAAGCCTTTGGCAGCCCTGATGGAAAGGAATTGGAACTTTGAAAACCAGATTCCCCTCCATTTGTGGCTTGTGAATGAGCGCGAAGAACACCATGATGAAAGGATGCGAATCCTTGGCAACTTAGTGGTGCCATCTTGTGCGGCACTTGGTATGGAGCTGATTGTTTCCTTTGACAGGGAGCTGTCAGCGGCATGAGTTTAGAAAGATTCGGAAAATTCGAAGCTTTCACAGTGTCATTTGATACTGAAGCCCAAGTTAATTAATATACGCATCCCGCAGCTTCTTCATAGCGGCCCCTTGGGTTGCTTTCTGATTGGGGAGGGCAATGGCAAGAGAAGATTGAAAAAGAGAAACGTGGCTTGATGCATCAGCTTAGAGGAACTTGCGTTTTCCTTGTGGTAGTTTCATTCAATCACCGTCTAGCAGGTTCACTGCATCAGCACTCAGCACTGCCTTGCAGCTCAAAAGGACAATACGTATTATGCAAAGTCGAAAGAATTACTATATTTAGTGTGTAGTAACAATACCATGGCAGAATCATCTCCAAAAGTCGTCATTTCTTTTGAAGAGTGTGGTAGTTCTCCACTTGCCATGATCATGGCGGAACCTGATTGTGACTCTGCGAAACGAATTTGCCGTGAACGTGTACGGCCTGAGATTCAGCAAAGCTCTGCCTCCGGCACTGTCAGAACTGTTGGTGTCAACCAAGTGAGGTGGCTTGCCGTGATCCATTGTTCAATGATGTGGGTACCCATGTATGACCACGAATCATCAGCAAGTTTGGCTGTTTGACAGAGTGTGACCTTTTGAGTTTAAGGCTGCCTACTGGGACACCAGTCACAACCAATTGGAAAGGACAACAGCCCCTCGGCCTGAATTTTGGATTTTTTGTGCCAAGTGCCAGACTTCAGAGCCGTTACGCAACTGGCTGGTTACTAGTAGGTGGATGTGGTCTTGGAGGTTTCAGGAATGGCTGCCTTTGACGTCGGAGGCCAGACCAGATTGTGAGAAGATGAAAATATGTTTTCTTCGCTATCTCTGGAAGCAACTGTAACTACAAAGCCAAGACTCCTGTCAGGAACTGCGACCAAGTCAATGTGGAGGTGAGTCTTAAACTTAACATCGCGGGTCTTTGATTGCAACTGAAGGATGGCTTTTCAAACAGAATGGCACCAACCTTCACCGCCTGTGGAATAGAAAAATGTTGGCACGCTTTTCAGTAAACTAAACATGTCAACTTAATAGGTAAAATGATGAACAGTAAAAGCCACAGTGTCTAGTGACGGCCGTGGATGTGGGCGCATTGTGTTGGTGTTTTAAATATATTCTTTGCAGGAACATTTTTTTGAAGGTAATCTTTGTGGCGGCCCGTTGGGTTGCTTTTTGAGTGGTGATCATTGGCGGCCCCTTGGGTTGCTTTTTGAGTGGTGATCATTGGCGGCCCCTTGGGCTGCTGATACTTTATTTACAAGTTCTTGTGACATGGCTGCAGCCATGGAGGTTTTAATTTTGTTCATGGCAGGTAAGACATGATAATAAAATATAATAAAGATATTGCTGAAGATAAAAACCCTGAGCAGTCTAATACTAAGCAGCCCATGATTTTTTCAGCGGGATCGATGCGAGATGCAAAATGTATCATATTTGACCAGCACCGCATGGATAGAAACCCATAGTTCAAACTGCCAAGAGCGAGGTGACTTCCTTCACTTCCCAATTCAAACCTTTAACTTTGGAAGGGTGTTTTTTCAATGCCGCCGGCTGCTATAGAAGCTTTGTCTGATTCAGAATCCTCTGCGGAATCATGCAGGGGGGTGAAGAGAAAAGCGGAGGTAAAGAGAGAGGCGGCTAGACCCCGCTTCAAGTTTCATGATGACCTGGGTGTGCAAGCCATGCTGGCTAAGCCATGTGGCTCCGCGAAATGCAAACGCCGATGCAAAGAGTGGTTTAGAAAGAAGGAACCTTTGGCCGCGTTGATGCAGTTCCGAAGGAAGTGGGGAGAGTTCCACAAACTTGACAGAGATCGAATGGCTCCTTGCCTTGTTAGCAGCGGTTATTTTGCATTTGGTCAGCGAAGTGTGATGTTTTCTCTGATGCAAGGTTTTTGATGCAATCCGAGACCTGGACCTGGAGCGTGAAGCTGAGGGCAAGCAGACTATTTCTTGGAAATTTATGGACCGTCGAGTCTGCCTCCCAACATGGAAGAGTTTACATGGCCTTGGCACTTTAGCTCATTCAAGCATAGTTGCTTTTCCTCTACATGCTGTGGTACAGGATTGGCATGGTATCCTCCCTTTTATGATTATAGTGATCAGTGTTCAAGCTGTCTTATGACCTTGTTGTCTGATTGTGAGGCACTGGAAGGTTCAACAAAATCCTGACAGCAGTCCAATCTGGCTACCGTGCGCCTCCTGTGGACCTTCGATACCTGAAGCTTCGGAAGCTGGACAACAGCCGAAACGTGGAGATTGTCGAGGATGTTGTATCCTTCTTACAGAAGGTTTATTCAACGGAGACATTGCCCGATGTCAAGGATGATACCCTGGATGATGCAGAGCATGTCATTTCTGTTCAAGACGCAGATGTGGAACCTTATTCCAACTTCGAGCTCAACAATCCAGCCAAGGAATCGGAAACAGATCCAGGCAAAGAAAAAATCCAAAAGCCTCGCAAGATGAGAAAGTCCATCCAAATACAGCCTGGACGTTCCATTGCTGATGGCAACGAAGAAAGACATTTGCCACCTGGTACCATGCAAGAGTATTACGTGCAGTACAAAGCTCAAACTACATTGGACAAACCTGCAAGTTTTCCAAGTTTCTGGCGTGTCTCTTGGCTCCAAAGCAGCCAAGATTTTTAGAGACAAATTTCAGTTTTGATTTTGCTTGCTTTTAGCTCGTTGGTTCGGGGAAGTTGTAGAATTTGAATGTAGTTCCACAAGTGGTGCACTAAATACCTAGTAGATGGAAAGAATGACAACAGCTCAGTCAGTCCATCGATTTTTTCTTTCCAGGTTTGGGCTGGATACTTCCCTTATATGAAATTTCGCCAGTTGAGTTCGCATAGCCTCTGCACGGAGTGCTACAGGCACAAAGCCATCATAGCGGTTCTTAGCAGCCATATTGCTGCCAGGCGTGCTCAAGAAGCTTTGTTCCATTCCCACCTGGAACATCAATTTCGTGACAGAGTGCAGTACTGGCAGCACCGCGGTGATAGCCGGGCGAAGGCCAACAGTTGCTGCATTATCATCGACGGTATGGACCAGGGAAAATGTGCAGTGCCTCGTCACAAGGCTTTACAAACAAAGCTGCTGGCAAACTTTTCTCGTCCTCGCCTTCACCTGACAAGCGCTATTTGTCACGGCTACTTCGTTTCGACGTACCTGACAGAAGCCGATGTGCCCAAAGACTCGAACACGAGCATAGAAATATTTGCTCACTGTTTGTCCCTGCTGGCCCATAAGGTAGACATCAAACAGCTGGACATCCAGCTGCAGTGCGCTAACACAACCAGAGAACTGAAGAACAACCACGTTTTACGCTATGCAGCAGGTTTAGTATCAGCTGGCGTGGTGAACTCCGTGCGAGTGTCCTGTCTTCGGACAGGACACTCGCACGAGGACATAGATCAACTGTTTGGACAGATTGCGGCTCATTTGAAGGGATTACGGCATGGTCTCACATCTACTGACTTTCTCGAGTCCCTCGTTGACTTTAGCAGAAGGAAGATGCAAAGACCATTCGAACCGGATAAGTTTGTTTTCAAGCTGGATTCCGTCAGGGAGTGGTGCCTTGGTATTTAATGCTTGATACTTTGAACTTAGTAGTTTAATTTGTTCAGGCTTAGCTTAATTTGTTCCGGCGCAAAACCATGAACTATTTCCGCCAAATGGGCTGAAGATGTGTCACTGTGTGTAGAGACAGCTGCTTTGAAAGTCAATCTGGGGGCTGGTTTGTATGAAGTGTTGAAGGTTTCAAGATTGAACAATGAGTGGTTTGGGGAGTTTACTGGTTTAGATTTTGGCCCCCAAGATGTGCTTTAAATTTCGTTTGTGGCCATGTTGAATTTGAGATCTTACATGTTACGAGTCAGATGTCAATGGAAATGCAACTTTTGATGATGTCAAAGTTGTGTTCTCCTAGGCGTGGCTGGCTCCTTCAAGGTTTGCCCGTCTCTCTAAAAGGCATTGGCGGGCCTGGCGCTCCACACGTTTTCCTTTTCCAACGGATGTGCAATTCAGGCGCCGTGGAAGAACTTTCTAGAGCAAGAAATGCCAAACATCATACACATTCCAAATTGACATGGTGGAACGAATCACCATTTTTGATGCATTAAACAACCAAAAGTTTTGATCCACAGTTTTTGTTTTGTCTTGCAATGAAAGGTGTTCCAGCCGCAGAAATCCGGCAGCCACAATTTTGGAGAAAATATCGAGAACACCCACATGATGTGATTCTCCAGACACTGGCTGATGTTTAACATTTTTGCGAGGCATGGTGGCGGTTGCTTTAAAACTATATTTAGGAATTTAGAGGTTTTGCCATTTTTCATCTTGAAGGGTGGCTTCAGAGATATTCACAATAATATTGGATTTCATTTTTAGCGCTTGTGCCCAGGACCAAGCAATGGATGTCCGACCACACCTTCAAATCGGCCTTTCGCTTCTATCCCAGGGAACTTGCATTGCAGGTGCTGCCACGTGGGCTACCAACAGGCTGGGTTTCCACATGAGTTCTTGATTTGCCTCCATGTTCTTTTGCGCTCTTTAGCTCACTCTTTAGTTCTTTTAGCTTCATTCGTGTTTGCCTCCCTGTCAGTCATGGCTGAACGAAAAGACATCAGCGAGGAAGTTATTGACAACATCAGCAAATTCTTGCCAATTTTGCGGCAACCTGACATTGGCCTGGCCCGAGCGGCTGACTATTTGGAAGCGTGGTTGGCAGGTACTTTACACAAGGAGCCACCGCTCAGTCTGCGTGGGTGCTTTGGCTGAAGAATAGTAGGAATGCATTTGATGGTTGAAATTGATTGGCGTTTTGACACATTTAGGAGACAGGATTGAACTTTATGAATTTCTGAAACCCACTCAAGGTGCGAATTTGGGGAAATGCTGCGACCACCATTTCCCAGTCTTGCAATGCCTGCATCTTCTTTCTTTGTGAGGCCAAACCGGCTCCGGTACCTTGTGATTAGCTTATTTTGTTCATTGTTCAAAAACTGTTTCTCCTGCAGGTTTTCTGATTTCCTGCAGCATGTTTTTGTGTAAGCGCATCATGAAATGAAAGCTTGATGGAGGGCCTGTATCATAAATTTGCGATGCCCTAGTTGTTGTATTTTTCTCACACCAACTGACATGTGAAATGCCAACAACATGCTACATATTTTGCTTGAAAAGCGTGGTGTATACACAGTGTATGTAGTGGTAGTGCTTGGTTTGAAGTGTGTGTGTGTGTGCACAGTATGCACATAATATGTGCGCATGGTATACACATGTGTTGTGTGCGTGGATGATAAACACATTTTGTGTTCATAGAAGGGCAAAACATGCCCAAACAAAGCACGCAGATGCACATGATATATGACACCGCAAGAGTCTCAGATTTTGCGCTTTGAGGCTTGCGGCTCCCGAGGGGCGGCACGGAGAGGTGACGCGCTTTCAAAAGCGACTACGCCTACGAATAGCAGCTGACTTGTGGAACAACGGGGTGCCCCTTGAGGAAGCAATGGCGCTTGCAGAAAAGGCTTTTGGTGGCAAACGTGCTGGCCCAAAGGGCAAAGGCAAAGGGAAGGGGAAAGCCAAGTCAAAAGGACGCGGCTAGCAAGTATCTTTTTTTGCGGCATGAAAAAATGCAAAGATCCTTGGGTTGCACACCCCTTTTTTGTTACAAGTGGCATGGGAAAATGATTTCGTAAAATTTGAGTTTAGGGTTTAGGGTTATGGTAGGGTGCGGCAGCGTAAGTCCTCCTATTTCATCTTTTGTGTGTTCGTAAAATTTGAGTTTAGGGTTTAGGATTTTTAGGGTGCGGCAGCGTAAGTCCTCCTATTCCATCTTTTGGGTGTGCAATTTGAATGTGTGCAGGTGCGGGGGTGGAACCGACACATGCGGATAGTTATGTCAGAAGGCTTTCCAGCGGTCGGAAATGAGATAGGATTGGTCCCCAAATGCAGTTGGTATAGATTGTTGCGTGAAAGTGGTTACACCTAAAGGTTATGTTGCACAAGTTGTTCGGAAGGCCAAAGGTCCAAAGCGACCTCGCTTTGGACACTTGGTCCGGGTATGCGGGTATGACCTTGGGTTGTCAGGTTTTGTTGTTTCATTTTTATTTTGATTCTAGGCTTTGTTTGTTCCAATTTTCATCAATCAAGTTCAAAGCTGCTAGTTGTCTACTTCATGTGTCGGATCTTAGGTCACATCCGACACATCAAACATCCTCCAAGTCATTCATTGGGCTCCATGTGTCGGATGTGACCTAAGATCCGACACATGAAGCATCCTCCAAGTTATTCAATTGGCGCAATGTGTTGGATCTTACTTCGGATCTTAGGTCAAATCCGACACATGAAGCATCCTCCAACTATATCCAATGGGCGTATGTGTCGAATTTGATCCGATCCGACTCTCAAAGATCAACAAAGGTCATCAGTATTTAACTGGAATGAGAGAGAATTTCAACATCTTTCCAGAGCTTATTGCTTTAGACAGGTTTTGATTCGTCCTCCAAGCCTTGCGGTAGTTGCTGCGGCGGCCCTGTGGGTTGCTTTGTTTGGCGGGCGGCCCTATGGGTTGCTTTGTTTGGCGGGCGGCCCTATGGGTTGCTGCTTTGCTTCATATATTTTGCATTTGCTTTCACGCCGCTGCTTCTTTCATCCTCAGACTCAGCACTTTGGATGTAAAAGTTGGCGCTTTTGATCCCAGGCATGGTGAATAAGCGAAAGTCGTCGGGTGGTGACAAGAAGGCAAGCCCCAAGGCGGCTAAGAAGGAAGGAGTGGATGGCGCAGCCGTCATGGAATCTTTCCCACACATTGGAACTTTGTGCCAATGGTGCCATGGTTGTGATTGAGTTGCTTCTTCTTTTGAATTTTGAGGCAAGACGAGTTTTTTGGTAATCATTCCCCTGAATTTTATTCCAACATGTCCAGCACATGTCCTCATTCAAGGATCAATGACACAGTGATGCCTGCGGGTGGGCCAGACAGATACTTGTCTCAGAAGTTTCCTGACGAGGCTGCAACTATCTGAGCAAAAGTCAACAACTCTACCCTGGAGTATTTTGAGGTATTTTGAAGTCTGGAGTTCCGAATGCCCAACATGATTTTCAATACTTAAATTTTGAACCACAGACTCTATAACATTTCTTGTTCTTTGACTTGCTTTTGGTCAATGCTGCCCCCGACCGCAACATTTCACGGTGGTGAAACGCAGGCGGCCAAGCTTGCTTTCGCAAGGTGGATTGACACGTTTTGCCCTGCAGATCCGACGAGCCTTACATTGACCCAAACTATTTTTCATTTTTGTTTGGCAACTCTTTCCAACTTAAAAAATTTTATCTTGATTTTCTTTTTAGCATGGTTTAGTTTATTTAGAGCATTTTGCGAGTAAGGATTGCCTATTGCACCAGTGTTGAAGGGGCACGTTCAGCAGTGGTGAGGCCGTGGATGCTGAACTGGAGGTCGGACTTTGGTTTGGCAGGATACTTTGAGAGAGATACGCTGGAAGAGCTGATCCAGTTGGAGTTCTCAGAAGGATTCTGCTCCAACCCCGATTGCGGATCCTTTGAAAAGCTCTCTTGCACGTCGGTTCCAAAGGAGTTCTTGGAAAGTGAGTACACAGAGCTGCCGCATTTTTTGCAAGGCTCACCCTTGCTGCCACCGTTTAGCATGGCATTTGTGAAAGGGTGGAAACGTTCCGTGGCATTGCTCACGGGATTATGTGGTGTGATGGAGCTGGCGCTGGAGACTGAAATCAGCCATGCAACAAAGGCAACTTGGCTTGATGATTTGATGCTGTTGTTTTTGATGTCGATGCGATGGTTTAATATGAATTAATCATACAATGGTTTATTAGAGTACTAGCTGAAAATCACTCTTTGTTTTCACATATTATCATATTTGTTCCTCTCCTGGCAGATGAGCTTCGGATCCATCTATGTGAACTTTGCTTTCATGGGGGCTGATGCTCGGGGCAAAGTCATGGCTGGTCGAGGCGCTGTGATCAATAATTTTTGGCAAACCGTTTTGATTTCAGAACCATTCATTGACAATGTAACATGATGACTTAAAAGATACCTTGCGATGATATCTTGGCAGGCGCCACGCTTGCAGCTTTGGTGCGCAAAGCACCGAATTGCTTTAACCTGCTTCGCCAAATTGAAGTGTTACAGCGTGCTGGCAACCGATCATCTGTGCAGACGATGTTCGAAGATTGGAGCAAGGCAACAGCAGTGTCTAAAGCATTCTCGATCGGTAAGACCGAAGCATCGGCGGTGGTGGCATTGGTTGGCCAAGTTTCTGGTGAAGTCCGTGCTAGGCTTACTGCTTCAGTCCGCTCCCGTGGGATGGCTCGTTTCCTCACTCATGAGATGCTAGCCAAGGGGTGCCTGAATGTGGGTTACACGAGTGCTGCTGGTGAGTCAGAGGCATGGGGCGATCTTGTCACGAACCTTCCAGACAACAACTTGGTGCCTTTGGCTTCCACTAAGTCATAAATTTTCCATTTTCCTGAAATCTTATCATTGCCGTTTTTACCTTGACTTGAATAGTGGCTTCCCAATCCATGCAAGGCCCTGAAGTTCTTGAGCCGGCTTGAGAAAGGATTTGACAGCACACCATCGCAGCTACGGAAGGCTTACAGCTACAGCGTTGCCCAACGGATCCATCTTGCCACAGGGGGGTACTTGTTCTTTCTTGAAGCTCTTCGTGCCCAGGCCCCTGCTGGAGACTTTGAAGAGATGAAGAAGAACTTGGATATTTCCTTTGACGCCGGCCTTCTTGACAGCGACATAGTGCATGTGTTAGAGTCGCAGGTGCCACCAGGTGATTTGCGCCAAATCTCAGCTTTCAGGAGCACTGCCCACCAAAAGATCATTGGAATATTCATGAATATGCTAGATGTTGATGTTGTTGTTGTTGCTTTGCCTTGTGCCTGTTGCTGATTTTCAGTCCGATTGAATCTTTTGAATGCCAAATGATTGGTGGGAGGAGTCATGTGAGCCGCATCGAGACCATCACCCGGAATGAGAAGGAGTCTAAGGCGAAGAAGTTGGCTGAGGACGTGGCGCGTGCATCATTTGCACACATTGAGATGCAAGTCAACAACGACATGGAACACATCAGAAAGGCCATGGGTGATACAACATCACAAGCGGTTGAGACGGCATTGGACCTCAAGTACATGAGGGACAGACAGAAGAAACTATCATGCATTCAGAATTCAGTGCCAATTTGTTTTTTTGGCATTCATTAACTAACACATCGTTTGTTCAACTCAGGAAAGGAAAGGATTATGTGGACCAATGGATGCGTGAGAACTGTTGCCTCATCCCTTTGCCAGAGTCGGGTGATTGCAACGAAGTACTTGCACTCTTCATGTCTTTCTTGGAGCGATTCCGTGGAGCTGCTGGCAATGTGTACCTCGCCAAATTAAATTTCTTCTTCAAACGATTTGAATTTGAAAGTTGTTTTGCAAATTTTGGTTTTAAATCCTTGTACAGTACTCTTTCAAATTGTTCCGAAGATTTTTTGCAGGCACATCATTTGCGGCTTGGACTTCACACTGAATCCAGCAAATGCCACTCTGGTCAACACTGCTTTGCTGGTTGGCACGAGTATCTTAGCCATGGGAAGCTGCAACATCGCTCATGTGCAAACACCAATGAACCACAAGCAAACCAAAGATTTGACGGTGTTGAAGCATAAAAGGCACATTGAAGACACATTGGGCAAGCACAAAATTACCTTGGATTACCCGATTGCGCTCCTCTATGACCGACCAGATGATTTCAGAGGAGCATGCCGCTCAAGCACCCAAATGGCCTTTGCTGCAGTTCACCACAGTTTCATTCAGTCTACACCATTCGCTCAATGTACTGCGGTGACGGATGGCCGCATTGGGCCCATGGTCTTGGTGAAAGCAACCGACTTCATTGACGCAGATGAAGCTGTCCGTCCGGGGCCAGCGGACCGTGTGGAACAGAAACTAATCTGTTGGTTTCAGTGTGACATGTTTTTTTGTCAATGTAGCTTTTGTTTTGCTTTAAAAAGTGTTTGGGCATTTGTTTCGTTAGTCTTCGGTTGTCAGTAAGGAAAGGACCACATGTGCATTCATCCATCATTGACGCCTACATCTCGGGACTGCCTTTTGACGGGGAGAGGGACAAGGTTGTGTGGTTTGACATCCTTCCAAACAGGTGCCAGGGTTGATGTTTCAAGAGCCCTTTACATTGGAACTGCAAGACTCCAAATGATAGCAGAAGACAGCGGCCCCATGGGTAGCTGCCATAGCGCCCTTAGCAGTTTTCTCAAATTAGGGAAGATGTTTTAAAAGCTGGCATCGCATCCAAAAACATTTTGTGTGTGAGGCATGCCGAGTTTGGCAGGGCGTGCGTCAAGCAGACATTGGACTCAGCGAAAATCCCCATCCATTACTGTGGCATCATCGGTGAAAACCTTAAGAAGTTGCAAGAGGGGGTTCAGAGTCTGGTCTACAACAGCTGGGATGCTTCAGATGCAAGCCCCCCAAGAGAACGAGCTCGGCCAGAACGTGTGAACCCTGTGGATCAACTTCAGTTGGAAGTCTTGGCTGTGAATCGTGGTGTTCCATGTTGGCCAGATGTTATCCTTTCAAAGTTCCACGAGTCGACCGAGGAGCACAAAACCCTGCTCAAGATGAAGACTGCGTTTGAGAGGGAGTTTCAAGTCAGCCAACGAAATGCCAACGCCAACACCAACCGAGTTACATCCTCGACGCAGGGCAATCGATGCAGTGGAGTGTGCGACTATACCGTGGATGGTGGCAAAGAGCCATTGGATGTTCAGAGGGTCATTGATTTGCCCCATGTCGGCTTGGAATCATTTGAGTCCGACAACAGGCCGGGCCTGATTTTTTGGGAACTGATTTTTAGAAAGGATTTGCCGCTCATAATGCATACATCGTAGCCTCCAAAGTTTTGTTCTCAAGCGGCCCTATGGGTTGCTGTGTGGTAGTTGCTTTTAATGTTTCCATTTCTCAAGTATGGTTCCTGGCGGATGACCTTCTTCATCTATCTTTTTCTGTTTGAGGTTGGGTGGGACCACGTGCAAATCCTCCAAGCCTGGGGTGGTGGTGATGAATGATTTGGCAGTTTGGTTGACCAACACGAACAATGCTCCGCTGGAGGTTCAGGCTTCCGAACTACTAGGATTTGGTACAGGATCATTTGTGGAGCAAGTTGTGAGTGTCTCGGACATATTACTATAATAGACCTATTGTGCCCAAAAGTAGAAATAGAGATGCTGTTTCCGAAAAAATAGTACGTCAACACCCAAATACTGAAACCTGTCCAAGGCGAAACCCAAGCTGCCTCTGAACCGAACGGGCTGGTGTGGCGGTTGGATTCTGACCTGCAGATCGTGTCCTATCAGAAGAAGCTCATGACCCTTTGCGAATTTATGAAGAAGTTGGCCACAGAGAATGGCCTTGGGTGGGTAGATTTGGAGAACCATGTGGTCACACAGAAGTTCCATGCAGCAGTGGTTGCTTGGGTTGGATTTACTTTTGTTGGTTGGGTTCGGTTTACTTTGAGAACAGCTTTGATGTACATTAGCCAGCAGGCTTTGGACGCATAGTGTAGCCCAGATAATGTTTTTATTGATGAAGCTGAGGATGGGAATGAGCCGGTACCAGTATCCTTCCGCTATGATGTGGCGCCAAGTCCTACTTTGAAGACGTTCGTGTTCAAACCAAACCCTGTGGAAGAAGGTCACAATGATCTACGCGCTCATGCTGCTGGTGGCCTGTTTCAAGGATCCTTCCATCGCGTCATCAAGAACGAACGTGCTGCAGTGGTGTGGGAGGCTGGGCCGTGTGATCGGTTTGCAGTTTGAGATTGCAAGTAACTATTCAAACAGCGAATCTTCATTTGTTTTTTTCCATCACTAATCGCATTTAAATTAACCAACGAGTGTGTCAGGTAGACTTCTGTACGTCGCCAGCAAAGATTCAGTGTGTGAAACCAAAAGTGTTTCTGCTTTGCAGCCTGACGATTCCCGCTCAGAGCGCAGTGAAACTTATTAAGGGGTGAGCATTGGCCAGCTCATGATCCATTGCCACATTTTGTCGCTTCAAACTCCAGACATATATTAGAGAAGAGTTGTATTCACTTGACTGGAGGGTCAGGATTTTTCATTCTTGTTTTTGTTGTGAATTTGCGAAACAGTGGCGGACATCACTTTTCTGTGATGTGGTGGTGTGATTTTTTCACACCCGGCTGGCAGTTCAGAGACAGTAGTTGCTACCGACTGAAGATGATAAAGGAGTTTAATCCTAAGTTCAGAGGCAGTGGTTGCTGATTCCATGTTCAGTATTTTGCTTTCGGATTTGAATTTGAATGGGCCAGTCCAGGATCCGTAATAACCGAGTGCGGTCGCCCCAATCTACATGTCAATGTGCTCAAGGGAATATCTGTAGGTTTTGGGCCTGACGTTGCCATATGCCAATCCTTACCATGCCAGTCAACCGCGAGATCACGGAGGTTTCTGCCTCTTCGTCAGAGCAGGATTGGGTGGGAATGGAGTGACTATACGTCCCTTTCAGTGACTGTTTCTTGCTAAGTGCCGTGTGGTTCAAGTGATTGTTGATGTTGGCTGCCTGCATGTTTGAAAAGTCATTGTCAGGAAGTTGCTGGTGAGAACAAGGGCAAGAAACCAAGTGCACCGAAGGGGAAGGCAAAGGCAACAGCAGCAAAGCCGCCAGCACGACAGCCAAAGGAAAAGGTGAAATCACAGCCGAAAGCGGCCGCTGGAAAGCCGAAAGCCGCAAAAGCGAAAGCGGCAAAGGCGAAGGCGGCTTCAAAGTCGAAAGGGAGAAAGCCAGAGGATGACGAAGAAGAGCTGCAGGAGATTGAAGAAGTTCCAGAAGCAGAAGGTCTGAAGAGGCCTGCAGCCTTCCGTCGCCCATCTGCAAGTCCAAAGCAGAAGTCGAGCAGAGTGTCCCCCGAAGAAGATGCAAAGGCAACGGAGGGCAAGATTTCGAACCCATACTTCTACAGCAACCTGAACCAATGGGGCATAAAGGTTAATGGAAAGCAAAAGGTGTCAGTTCGGTGCTCAGATCATTGGCAAGAATGATTGCAATCAGATTTGATTGATTTCAAATGTTGACTTAAATTCCTGCATATTTGATCCTCAGAGGTTGGAAACGCAAGATTACCAGAGGAGAAAACCAAGGAGATCATCGCCTCTTTCCAGCAAGTTGGAGTTGTATTTCAAGTTCCAATTACAATTTCCACGTTTTACTCATCAAATCCAGACATGTGTAACACCTATCAGTTGCTGGTCTAGATAGTGCGTAACACATGTTAATTGACTGTGGGCCCAGGACATGTGTCACACGATGCTGACGGATGGCAAGAGCGTTCGTGAAGTGTTGCTAGCAAAGGTTTCTTGTTTGCGATTGCGACTTCAAAAATCAAAGGATGCTAGTGTTATGGTGACAAGTCTGCTGAGTCAGAGGCATGGTTCATAGTTTTTTCGCATTGTTTTGTTGTTCAGTTTTTTCCTAGGCTGAGTTGTTGCGTGCCTTGGTTGACAAGCTGAATGGCGATGAGAGTGCTGATCCACCTGATGCACCCGAAGCGGAGCAAGTTGCTGGCACTGGCTCTGCAGAAGTTGAGGCAAATGAGGCAGCAACTGCTGAGGCTGCTGAGGCTGCGGAGGACTGCGAAGAGGAAAACCCTGTTGAAGATGACGCGGTGCTTGATGAGACCCAAGTTGAAGAGGTCGAATGATTCAGGTTTGCGCGCTGAGTCTGACTTGAAGCTTTGCACATCACGCCCCGCAACAGGAAAAAGATGCTCTGGCTTTTGATTTTGCGTGGTATCGCGGCCCATTGGGTTGCTACCTTCTTGAGAATTTTGCACACTTGTTTGCCGTAGTGCTTAATGGCGGCCCATTGGGTTGCTGCTTCCATGTCATCAGGGGGGTTTGTTTTGGCATTTTGTGAAAATGTCTTCTACGAAGGTCTTTGCAATTTGTTTTGGCATGTCTGTTGGAAAAGACTTCGAACAAAAAGAGTTGGTGGCTCAAAGGTTTGCGCAAGTGCTTGCCAGCTTGTAGCTATGAATTCAATTCGATTCATTTCAACTTGTGACATTTTATTCAACTCAGTAGATTCCTCAACACATCTGACCAGTTCTCTCGACAGTGGAAACCGAGCGTCTAACTAAGTATGCTTGTTTTCAAGTCTTTGATGAAATCAACGCTACTCATTTTAAGACCTTTCGAGTTTGACCCGGCTCACGTCCCATAGATGAGCGATTGGTTTTGCCCGCAGCCGACCCTCGTGCTCCATGAGTGGATCAACGCCAGACTTCGACAATGTCACAATCTTTGGTGATGATGAAGATCCAGAGTTTGATGACGGCCGTACTATAGCAATGTCTCTTGATGACAATCAGACAGTGTTGGATGACAATGAAGACAATGAGACGGTTTTGGAAGCCCCCACTGTTGTGGCCAACTCTGGGCCATGTCATCATCAAGCTCGGAAGAAGAAAGCAGAAGAAGAAGCGTTGCTCTTTGAAAGATTCAAGTTGCTTGTCCAGAAGGGCCAGTCGAGTTTGGAACAAGAACGCCCGCAACCTGCAGCAGAACATGCAAGTTCAAGTTCAGCGGCGGCTTCTTCTCACCAACCGCGTGACCTACTACAGCCATGTGCCAAGAGGAAGGAAAGAAAGCGAAACAGGCGGGAGATGGATGAAGATACTGGTGTTTGGAAAGAGTACTTCACAAGTCACAGGCACTACGAGAAAGAAGTGTTGGGGAAGAAGAAAGGCCGTGGTGGGAAGAACAAGTTGCACAAGCGGCGCTAAGACATTGCTGAACCATCAGTGCCTTGTATTATTTTGACAGCATTATCTGAATTTTTCTTTTTCCACATTTCATCAAATGACATGGCGAATTCTTTGACCGTTTTGGGCAAAATAATTTCCTAAAGGCAGAGATGGCTACATGTTGTAAGAAAGGAGAGCGGTATCAACTAGTACGTGGTGTGCACATCTGAATCTTAGCAGAACATCATTGTGCGGCTGTTCCAGGCAACAATGGTGGGTACGAGGATGATCTTTCTATAGAAGAACAAGGGCAAGTGGCCACCAGTGCCTTTTGCAAATTGTCCGACAAACAGGAAAACGACGCTTTGCTGCAGTTTTTCTTGGCAGGTGCGATGCGGTGTTTGTTTTTGCGCGGCCCCATGGGTTGCGAGTCTGATGAATTGGTAGTGTTTGTTGTGCGCGGCCCCCTGGGTTGCGATCTGATTAATTGAGAGATGATGTAAGGTCCTTTGATGTTGTCATATGATGTCCCATGTCATGAGGGATTTCAGTGATTAATTGAGAGATGATGTAAGAGCCTTGGATGTTGTCATATGATGTCCCATGTCATGAGGGATCTCAGAGTTTCCAGTTTGTGAGCCTGTTTTGTTCAAGATACCACTTATTTGGTAGCATGGGTTCGTACTTTGTCTATTTGTCGCCTGGCTGCGCTGGCTTGCTATCGCCGCTCTACTGCGCAGCCCCTGATAAATTCAAAGCGCTGCAGCAAACATGTGCAACAGTCTTGCGGGTGTGTGGCATTTGGTCAGCTACATACCGTCTAGTTTGTCTTGGAGTTTGCATGTTGCAGTGCCGCTGGATGGTGGATGATGGAGCTGACAGTCCAGATACAAGTGTGACAGTGGAAACCTTGGGTGTGTCGCTCTCACAACGTGCAAGACCCCTGAAGCAGCTAACTGGCACTGGTGCTGAGGTGGGATTCAATGATTTGTCGCAGATTGAATCTGATTGCAACAACGCGCGCGAATTTTTGAAGGAATGGCTCTGGAACGTGCCAGTGTGCGACTTTGAGGAACTTTGGTTCTGTGTCAGGGATGCGGAAATGGTTTTTCAAGATATTTTGTCCCAGCTGCAGATCAGCAACAGCATGAAATAAGTGGACACCTGGACCACTGCATGGGCAACAGACCCAACGGATTTAAAATTCGAAAGAAAAAAAGTGTTTAGCCGATTGCTTTAAAGAGCGCAAAGGTTGTTACTGAGCGGCCCTTTGGGTTGCTACAAACATGATCAAATATGGTAGTGGCTGAGTGGAAAGTCAAAAAACTTTGGCCTTGGAAAACTATAAAACCACAGGTTAAAACCATAGGCTCTGAAAAACACATGGACTCAGTAAATTCAGCAAAATTCATCACCGTAACTTAGAAGGCCGCAGGTGACAAACGAAAAAAAACACTGCAACCTAGAAGGCCGCAGGTGACATGCAAAAACTTCATGACCGCAACCTAGAAGGCCGCAGGTGACACGCAAAAACTCCATGACCGCAACCTAGAAGGCCGCAGGTGACATGCAAAAACTTAACGAACGCAACCTAGAAGGCCGTAGATTAAAAAATAGAGTCACATGTGTTTTTTGCATGGACCAGTTTTGGTTGAAAATGTTGCATTCTGGAATCAAATGTTGCCATGTGTTGGCTATTGGGAGGTCATGCCACCTAGTCTTTTTGCGTTTCAGTGTCAAGCTGCGCAAATGAAACAATGAAGCCAAATCGCAAAAATCAAAAAAATCTTGAAGCCTTATGTACTTGGTTTTTTAAACCGCGCAATCCACAGGTGAGCAACAAGCGCCCATAACCAACTTATGTAATTGTAAGAATTTAGTTATATTCGGTTTTGAAAAATATATATCATTCGCGTGGAACTTGAGAATGATCATTCAAAACAGGAATCTCAATAAGTTTGTTAACTAGGCATTTTGCAAAGTCTTAGGGCTTTGCTGAATGATTCCTTACAAGTTAAATAATAACACCAGAAGCTTCGGGTCAGCCCTCAGCTGTCTGACATACACACTCAGTATCATTATGATTTTTTGAGTCAAGTTCAAGTCAACAATTGAGCCAACTGAGTCAACATAATTGAGTCACACTGTCACAATGACACGAGTCAAGTATAGACATTGTGCAACCCCAAGAAAGAAGCACCAGATCAAAAGGAAGCACCAATTAGACAGAAAAATCCTTATGGCTGGCCCCTTCCAAGCACCAGCATGGTTGCAGACCAACACTACACCATTGAAAGATTACCCACACACTTCCATTCTACTACCTCTTCCTCACCCAGATCCCATTATCGCAATGGCCTTCAGCATCGAACAGACCGGATCAGATGGGAAACAGAA